>CM060126.1:25186551-25389051 GCA_030522415.1 Channallabes apus
ACAGTTAAGTTATTTTTTAACAAGGGGGGCAATCACTTTTTCACACAGGACCATGTAGATTTGGAGTTTTTTTTCTCCCTTAATAACGTAAACCTTCATTTAAAAACTGCATTTTGTGTTCAATTATGTTATCTTTGACTAATAGTTAACGGTTTTTGATGAACAGAAACATTTAAGTGTGACAAACATGCAAAAGAATAAGAAATCAGGAAGGGGGCAAATAGTTTTTCACACCACTGTAAGTGTGTCTGTTCATATGAATATGGAATGATGCACATTCAGCTTCTCACGTCTCTTCCTCTTGACTCACTGTCCTAGTGTGGATGGGTTTGTGGGCGGGTGGGTTTCTACCACACAAGATGAGAGATAAAATATGCTGCATCAAAAGCTTCTGGGATTCTTTGTCGGCCAGTATTAAAAATTACGCCGTAGAAAATGTATATAGAGTTTATATGAGCTGCCATAACAACTGAGAGAATGCGAACTTCGAAGCCAAATTGAGAACGAGGTCGATTTATTCCGAATTTTAAACAAACTCGTGAATTCTCTTTCAAGTCGCGAGTAAAGTCAGCAGATAAAGAGGCGTGTAATCGGCTCAAAATGTCCTGCGGTGTTGAAAAACAAAAGCAAAAGCAGGAAAGCTTTTCTTCCTTTCATACTATAGCTTTGGCAAAAGTGCACATTCTTTATATTTTATCATGTTAAATCTCATGTCTGTCCAAAGTGTAACAACCGTTTAGATGGACTTAAATATAAATTAAATTTTATTTAAAAACCGTGAGATTTGGAAGCCAACCGTAAAGTCAGTTATTGTTCTGATGAAAAAAAGTCAGTACAAATAATCACAAGTTTGTACTTGTCCTCAAGCCCTAACTGCCTCAAAAGCACTTATACATAATCCACACCCAGAAATAATAAACACAAAGACAATCACAGAACAGTTGAGAGTAATGTATCTAATGGATATGTTATGAAATACACTCCTTTTCTATTCATTTCCCTTATTATAAACAGCTGGATTACAGAGAATAAGGGAAGCAGGTGGTTCCAGTCTCCAGCGATCATTCAACCAAAGTATAGCGTTACTCTTTCATCTTTCCTCTTTTCTGTTCCCTCTTTTCTCTCTCTCTCTCTCTCTCTCTCTCTCTCTCTCCATCCACGTGCTCTATTCATCAAACATTTAGCAAAGCATGTTATCAGCTCCAACGAGCACAGGACCCGTCTTGTGGCAGCTGTTCAATGTTGATGTTCCTGCATATACAAATTCCTAACATGAAAACATAATGAGGTCCACTACAAATCTGATCTTGAACAAAGACTGGAACATAAAATTATTTATTTATTTATGTATTTATTTTAGTCAGAGAATAAGGAATTCAGGGTACACCCTGGACGGGGTGCCAATCCATTGCAGGGCACACGCACTGGGCAATTTTTACTAACTTCTTCGCCAATTAGTAGCCTAATCTGCATGTATTTGAACCGTGGGAGGAAACCGGAGTACCCGGAGGAAACCCATCAAGCACAGGGAGAACATGCAAACTCCATGCACAAAGAACCCAGGCAGAAATCGAACCCAACACTGGAGGTGCAAGCCGACAACGCTAACCACTGAGCCAACATGCCACCAAGTTTCTGGCATTCATTCATTCATTCATCTTCTATACCGCTTTATCCTGTATTTAGGGTCGTGGGGACCTGGAGCCTATCCCAGGAGACTCAGGGCATGAGGCAGGGTACACCCTGGACAGTGTGCCAATCCATCGCAGAGCACACACACATACACACACACGCACACACACACACACACACACACACAATGGTCAATTTGGGAACGCCAATTAACCTAATCTGCATGTCTTTGGACTGTGGGAGGAAACCGGAGTACCCGGAGGTACCTGGCAGTATTACAAAATAATGTGAAGACTATTGAACCTATTGAACTTTCTGAACACTGAACTTCTAAGTCAGGCTTGTAGTTTCCCCACAAACCTGGGATACTTTGGACTTACCCTCATGACTTCATCTTTGGACATCCTTCATACATTAGAAGAATTATATCAAAATCTGGCAACCCATGTCATGTTGTTTCTTTTCCTAATATCCAATGGGTGACTACTACAATTGCCAAAAATATCAACATAATAGTGTGTTAGTAATGTGATCACAGCAACCCTGAACAACCGGAACAGCTACAATGCACTTTGGCACAAACTCTACAAAAATTCTAGAACGGTACTCAAGAGATCAACAACATTCTTCCAAAAGATGAACAGGTGGCTCAGGACAAACACTAAAATAAGCTGGGCGTGACTGCTTCAGGGACACTGATGTAACATATCCAAATTTTAATGGTATCCGTATGCGCTATATCATGACACAATGCCAACCACATATAACGTATATGAGTAGCAGACTGTTTTTCACCATGTGGCCTCTTCTCCTTGCTCTTTCCCTTGCTTTTCATTAGGCATTTTGCATGTTTAATCTCATCCTCCACACTCCCTATGTGGGATATTGAGAGCCTGAGCTTGGGAGGTGAAGAGGGTGGGTGGAGATTACTAAGAATGGAAATGGCAAATGCAGATATGGTCTTCATGCCAAGATGCCAAGGGGGCAGACTTGTGAACGACAGCTTGAGCTTAGAGGCATCCCTCTTAATGTGTTTCCACATTGTACAAGCTATTTTGGAAGTTGTCTATAGTGATAAATATATTCAGTGGCTGTTAGGGACAGATGCGTCAGAATTGACGAGCACCAAGGAGACTGACACGGGTTTATTAGTCTTTACTCTTTTTACTCCTATTTCCACTTCATATTGAGAGAAGAAGGTCGAAGAGTGTTAATGACTAGATCACAGTACATCAAGTAAGTCTGGAAGGGAGCCATCAATTCCAGCTGGAGACCTTTAATGCAACAAAGTAGTCAGATGCTCAGATCACAGGACAGATCACAAAATATTAATTATTGCTCTCTTCAACATGGAACTTGCTTTCCTACAGTAGATGCTGAATGCCAACATGTTCGACACACTCATCCTACTTAAAAGGACGATGATTACAGTTTAAATGAAAATGCACTCAGTTATATATCAAGTATAACAACATTTATGGTGATAAATGACTTAGTGGTTAGCGCTCTCGCCTTGCACCTTCAGGGTCAAGGTTGGATTTCTGCCTCAGGTCTGTGTGCATGACGTTTGCATGTTTCCCCAGAGCTTGGAGGGTTTCCTCCAGGTAATCCGTTTCATCCCAAAGTGGAAAGATGTACAGATTTGGCTAACTGGTGTTTCCAAATTGACCGTAGTGTGTGTGGCAACCCATCTAGGTTGTACCCAATCTCATGGGATAGGCTCCAGGCCCTGGGCGATCCTTAATACAGGATAAAGAGGTATAGATGATGAGATGACAAACTGAATATCTTTCCTCAAGTGGTAATAGGGTTGGATGGTTACATGATAACCAGAAGATTTACTGAAAGTTTGCCTTGTGCCTGATGATGAATGGACCATATGCATTCCAGCCAAGCCAGACTTAAGTCTTGTTACAAACACACTTTTTAAAATAATTGCTCTTTTTAAAACAGAAGAACTGTTTTGTTTTGTTTCTTAAAAGCACCTTTCACTTTCTAGGTGCTTAACAATTTTGGTTAGTGCAGAATCTACAATTGTGTAGGCGCGGTGGTGTAGTGGTTAGCACTGTCACCTTGCACCTCCAGGGTCTGGGTTCGATTCCCGTCTCTGTGTGCATGGAGTTTGCATGTTCTCCCCGTGCTTGGTGGGTTTCCTCCGGGTACTCCGGTTTCCTCCCACAGTCCAAAGATATGCAGGTTAGGCTAATTGGCGTTTCTAAATTGCCCGTAGTGTGTGACTGGGTGTGTGAGTGTGTGTATGTGTTTGTGCCCTGCGATGGACTGGCAGCCTGTCCAGGGTGTACCCCGCCTAGTGCCCGAAGTCTCCTGGGATAGGCTCCAGGTCCCCCGCGACCCTGAACACAGGATTAAGCGGTATAGAAAATGAATGAATGAATGAATTATATGATATGATCAGTATTGAATATAAGGTTGAGGTTTTTTTTTTTATTATTTGTGTTTTGCATCAAGGGATTGCACTTTTAATTTCGTTGTACTTGTTGCAATGACAATAAAGACTATTCTATTCTATTCTATTCTATTTTAATATTAAAATCAATATTTTCCTAAGCATCAAGGATTATAATATAGCCATTTAAAACTACACATCATTCTTTAACTTATTACAAAACCAACAGCAATGGCTAAAAATGTATCCATCATAGTATTGGCTCTTTAAGTAACAAAGAGGATTTTTTAGATGACAACACTTTAAAGAATATTTTCAATTTAGCACCTTTTCCAGTTTCGTCCTGCTAAAACCCTACGACAGATGTTTTCCCTTTAAGCACGGACTGGACATGTGAATTGCATGCTTACACATTTAGAAATGGTATAGTGTAATTCATCTTATATTTTCTAGAGCACTTAAGATTTCTTCGGTAGCCTCTCTGCAGATCATGTAGAGCCCTACAGCTGAGTGTTTACCTCTAAGAAAGTGATCTGAGTCGAAGCTTTATTTACTGTAGAAGGCTTCCTGCGAATTATAATAAATTCATACGGTTCAAATGAATTTGCAACTGAGATCATCATCACTGAGATCTGCAATTACCCCCCAAAAAACTCTTATAAAAACCCCAAGCAGCACCGTGAACAAGCGGTAATGAGATAAAATTGAGAGCTTTTGACAACTGTGAAGAGGTGCATCATCTGTGTTCATGTCTTCAATTAGGGGAAATAAAATTGGTTAGGGCCACTACAAACCCACAGCCTGCAACTCATCTCAATGTTTTATACAGAGTGTTGGTAAAATAAACCACATTTCTTTCTTACTGCAATAATAATAGGAAACACAATGGCTTCTACACAATTTGATGACAAAGTGCCTTAAAGGTTTAACCGATTAAATTGGAAATATGCAAACAAGGTGAGTGGCTACTGGCTGTGTATTAAATATGGCGAGATGCTCGATTTGTTTCCTGTGACTCACTAATCATTTTTTTCCCTTGGGCTATGTCCCTTTCATCCTAGTGGTCGCCAAATTGGATCTGGCACAGCTTTTATTCCAGACTCTTTTCGGAGTAATCCTCGCATTTTCCGAACGATTTTGGGATCATCACTGCATACAATGGCTGGATTGTATGGGGTGTAGGGTTAAAGGTCTTACCCTAGGCTCGAACCCCGTTCCTCCGATCAGTAAACCAGACCCTCAACCTCCTAAACCACGACTGCCCACTGACTCACTAATACTATTGTTGTGTGATTACAATGTTCTGTATGTCTACTGTATATTAATGCTTACCTACAAAGATGCTTTCAGCCTGAAGAATCATCGAGAATGTATCTTTGTCCGGATCTGCACATTATTGTGATATACTGTATTGTATCTCCTCTTTTGACATACCATCACTTCAATACACCATTCACCTTGCTGTCAAAAAAATCTTGCCATTGTAACCAGACATTGAACTCGTCTGGCAATTCATTTGAATAGTCGCAATGACCCCATTAACATATCCTCAATGTTCAGAGCTTTTACCGACACTACACTACCTTTTACAGAGAGTATGACCTGCTTGATCACCAAATCATTCTTTCTCCTCCATTAGTGTTCAATATGCAGCCATGAGTGGGCCCTGATGAGCACTTGTCAGCAGTTAATGCTACCACTGTCTCTCACTGATTATCCTACAGCTACTCATTCAGACCAGTCTGGGAGAGAAGTGTACAGTTTACTTATAAGTAATTAAAGATTTAAGATACGCAGAGCAAGCTGTGGAGTTTAACAACAAATCCAGTGAGACAGGGAACCCATTTACAACCTTTAGCACTTAAAAGAGACACATTGCAAGATATAATAAACAGAACAACAGATTTTTTTTATTTGTTTATTTGAGCCATTTTTTAAATACTTGGAGATGTGCAATAATGTGCAAAAGTCTTGAGTATTTTTTATGTAATTATGTGGAATACTATTGTTCTCCATGTTTCCTGAAGGACTTTTGGCTCACATTTTGATTCGTACCTGACCAGTTTCACAGGAATGTGTTTTGTTTGTTAATCTGCTCAGTGACCTATGAATCATTCAAACATAGGGCTGGGCGATATGGCTGAAAACTGTATCACGATATCAGTGTTTCATATCAGTCGATATCGATAATTATTTATATTTTTTATGACCCATTTAAAATAAGGACCAGGAGAAGAATATATTATATTTAAACATTTTTATTTTAAAAACTTAACCTTCCTATGATCATAGTCCCTTCAGTTATTAAGGCAGAAATGTCAACAACCATGGGAAAATAATTAAAATGTAAGTCTAAAGTCACAATGAACACTTAACAGTTATCTCTTAACATTTAAGGTGCAACATTAAAAGAAAATATAAGAAATGCTTAATAAAGTGTAATAAAATAGTGAAATGCGTTTATTATATCAGATGCCTTTAGAGAAAACTACAACAAAAATATATTGTTGTAATATATTTTAGTTTGATGTTAATTCACTGTCGGGCCACCAGGGGGCAATACCGCGCTGTATACTATATGTGTCGTGTGCACTGAATGCAGTAAAAGAAGAATACCGTTTCTTTTCCTCTGGTTGTCTCACACAAAAAGCAAGTAATATTATAGATGTTAGTTGTGCATATTGATGCAAACATAAACTACCCGCCAATGTGGCTAGTGAGACTAAAGTTATTACCCGCCACAGCCGAATTTTACCCGCATTTGACGGGTGGGCGGGTGCAAATGTCAACGCCATCTTGTCTCCGTTTATGCTTCCTGAATCGCGACCGTACTACTTCCGGGTCCTAGAGCCGGTCGCGGAGCGAGTGCGCATGACAGCAACCAAACTAGCTTCGCGACCAGCGTTTTCTTCGGAGAGAGAATAAAAAATATCGAACGTTCTATCGAACACATTTTTTATTGATATCGATCACGTGTCTATCGCGAAACATATCGTTATCGTTTTATCGCCCAGGCCTATTCAAACATAAAAAATAAAAAAAAAATCTAACTTTTTTTCTAACACATTGCTGAGAGGGGAAATGAGGTTGCTGCTGAGGTTGTTACATACACAACCAATTTTAAATTGTATCTTTATGCGATCTGTAGACTGTCACATTAAAACACTTGTTCCAGTTTCTTTAATTTAACCCACATAAATTCATTCATATTTTAATTTAAGATAAGGAAATAAGAGGTGGCTCGAGACTCTTGTACAATACTGTATTTGAATTCTTATATTTAAGTGTTTTATTCCCGTCATGCTACAGCATAAACTGCAAATAACATGAAACCTTGGTGAAATACAGTAAGTTGTTCTAAAAGCAAAATAAACTGCTCCTCATGGAAAACATCACCATATCTACAATCAGTCTCACATCCATTTTTCTTTAAATATTTATATGGAGCATGCAAAACTTTGGCATGCATTGTTATTACAGAAATGATATTATTCTAAAATAATAAGAATAGAATGGTATTCGTCCATGCGGTGTTTAAAAGCTTTTAATAGCTCAGCCATATACAGTAGACATTACGTCTGACTATAATTGACGGCGTAAAAGTAAAATTAGAATGTCCCAGCACACCACAGGATATAAAAGATGAACGTCTGCTCTATGTTTATCTATGTTAAAATGTTGTGCGAGTAAGCTCCAGTGCAGTAATTGAAGGTTCACACAAACAATGTGAAATTCTTTCTTGTTATGAAAGCAAGGCCATGCCACTGTTCTGAGGCCACTCATCTCTTCCCAGGTTTCATCTGTGGGGTTTCTGGAATTCAGTGTCCCCTGCTCTCTTGGCTTTGAATGCTATTCTCAATTAGCATTCAAATGGGCGGAGAAAGTGAAGCGAGGGAGAGAGGGGGGGGGGGACTGGCTGGGTTATTCAGAGAGAGGAGAATAGGTGACATGAATAGGTCTGGGACCTGTTTTCAAAGAGTATCCCATCATTCTTGGACTTGGAGGACGAAGAGGTGGGAAAGAAAGAAGAAGAGTTTTTAAAACAGGGTCAGAAGGATAGAAGGTTAGAAGCATGGAAAATGAAATGATTAAAACTGATTTATACTCATTAAAAAAAAATCTGTGTACAATCTTGATCCAAATTTTTCTGAGTTTGGTTACATTATTTCAGTTAAAAAAATCAAAAAAATTTTTTTTTTAGGTATTCTACACATTTCCTTTGTTCATGTGTCACAGCACTTAGCTGGCCTCCTGCTTTTCCTCAAACATTTCATGTTTCATGTTTCAAAAAGGATCAGAGGATTTCTTGTAGGCGATTTATTTCAGGGTTAAGGAATCCAAAGAAAAGGATCCTTGGCATGGGTTTCTGAGACATGGGAACTTCATGGGAAAATTGGACACTGGAAAATTGGAATGTGGAAGAGTGGAAGCAAATCCAAAGGAATGCGTTTCTTTTGAAATAAGACACAAAACAATCATCATTTCACTGCTTTCAGATTTGATCATCATTTGAAATAAGACTTATTCACAGATGTTAGGAAGGCAGGGTAGCATGGTGGGCAGCACTGCTCAGATTACTGCCTGTGGGTTTATATGGATGTTTTTACCCAAATCTACCTTACTGTATGTGGGTTTTTTGTAAAAAAAAAAAAAAAAAAAAAGATGACGAGTACATGATTTGCCTACATGAAATTACACTACACTGTGTTTGTCTGTTCATAGTGCCTTACAATGAACTGGCATCTCATCTAATCTCATCCAGGCTGCCTCACACCCACTGTTCCTGGCATAGCAATCTGCAGGTGAAAGAAACAACTAACCTAATAGGCAATTATTATTATTATTATTATTATTATTATACTTTTATTTTTTATTGTTATATTTTAGACTAAGACAATGACAAGCAAACTATGCAGGTTTCAACCATATATTAAGATGTCACAGGTGTAGATGACCTAGACAAACATAGACTGCTTTGATTACGGGACACAATGTGGCGGCTAATTCATGTGTGAAATGTATGCCGGATTCACGTGTGGCTCCCAAAACCACTCTTTTACAACTTGAGTCCTGGAATATTTCATCTGCGGCATCAGGGGGGAAAAAATCCACTGGTGTGATCATTACATTCATGGAGGAAGCTGACTTCATTTTATTGCCACATAATGTTGTTGAGCCTAGACCTGACCAACTGAAGCAAACCCAGAGGCTTGTACAATGGGCACTATGCATGATGGGTGAACTGCTTTATGTGCAAACTTTTTGCACGTTTTTTTTCCTCACTAAGAAGTGGTTGTCACAGCTGTCTTGTTGCACTGTGCATGTGGGATTGCTCATGCTTTCACTATTGAACAAAGCTGCAATTCATAATGTCGATGCAACTCCAACAAGCATTTATACAATTCGTGGGGGTTTTCCGGGCCACATTTCTTTCATATATTTCAAAGTCAAATCACCTTTATTAATAAAAAACCTTCTTCCCTGACAATTTAACATCTGCTTAAGTCATGATTATGATAACAATGAAAATCAAACACTGACTAAAAAGCAGAAAGTGGCACATGCAAACCCAACACAGAGATAAAATGATGGTCAATTCATATTTTTAAAAGGACCAATGCAACGTCACCGTTTTGACCTAGCAAGAATGAAGAAATCAAATCCTGACACTGGACTTGTATTCATTGGTTGATTATTTTATGAAAGTATCTACATTACACGTTACACGGCTGGTCATTTCACTTGAACGGTACCCTGTCCGGTTCCCACGGGAGAAATCTCCAGGCTCTGGGACAAGGTTGATATTTGTTCCTTGTCTCAATAGCTGCCATGTCAGCATCTGACCTCATGACCCCATGACCCACTTTTGTCCCATTGATCGCAGAGGTCTCAATGTAACAGCCACTAAATTTAATGATGCATATTTGTTGATTTATGAGGTATGATAAAGAATTAAAATATTGACTATTGAATTGAAAAAAAAATTAAATAAAATCCTTTCTGAGACACCTAGAGATCATGAGTCAGGCATATAACCTGAATGAAACATCAGTCTACACGTGGCAGAGCATCATCCACACCAGCTCACACACTCATTTAATTCACACCTAGAGACAATTTAGAGCAACAGTATGTTTTAGGAGGAAGGAGAAAACCAAAAAGGTTAGAGGAAACCCATGTAGAAAAGGGAAATCACATGCAAAACCAGGGACCCTGCAGCTGTGAGGCAAGATTCTGCCATCACTCCTATCTTCTTTTATCGCTGAGAAAGCCATCATACCGGTTTCATCTAATATTTCTAAAGAATATAAAACAAAACTATTTCTTATGCTTCTTTTGTGTTGATTAGAATAGAATGAGTTAAGGATAAACTGAAACCGGAGAGTAACAGACAGTAGTCATGTTTTACCATTTGTTGCCTTTATAAAATACATACACGTCTGTGCGCTTTGCTAAACTGCTGCGAGGACCCCCAGGCATATCAGAGCTTAGACAGCTTAGTGTGAACGTCTGTGTGTGACTTTGCTATTAAGCGAGGTAAGCATTCTTTGATGCGTGAGGATTTTTACAATGAATGCATCAGCCGCCCATGATTTGGACGGAAAAATCTCAGAAATGTGCAGTGGAGCGATGCACTTTCATCCTGGCGATTCCGAATGATTAAATGCACTGCATGTATAAATAATGCTCATATTAACAGTGTGAAAGTTACCACAAATTTAAGGAAATCTTATACTCGGATGCATTATTAATGCAGAGCGCATAAAGCAAACAGTGCAGTTTGAAAACGCATAATCAGAGACGGAAAAATGCTTATACTCAACAAAAAAAAACAATTATTCCCACCTTGCACTGACTTTGGCTGAGCTCTGGATTCAGATCCATCCTTACCAGCAAAAAAGCAGATACTGAGGGTTTGCTTGTTTGGTTTAGAGGGTCAATGTACAGTACAATGTACACCAGCTACACTGCTGGAGGTCTAGGAGATGAAATAAGATCTGCCTTAATGTTTAGAATAAACTCAGCAGAAATTCAGCAACACCCTTACTCCACTTTGGGTTCAGATTATTCTTTCTGCCAATACAGTATTTCCAGTATGAGGCAACACAGTGGTGTAGTAGTTATCTATGTGAGCTCGCACCTCCAGAGTCTGTGTGCATGGAGTTTGCATGTTCTCCCCGTGTTTGGTGGGTTTCCTCCTCTTACTCTGGTTTCCTCCCACAGTCCAAAGACATGAAGTTTTAGCTAACTGGTATTTCCAAATCGCCCATAGTGTGTCAATGAGTGTGTGTGCTTGTGTCCCGAGTCGCCTGCGATAGACTCTATGCCCATCACGAGGCTATACAAGGTAAGCAGTATAAAGAATGAATGAGTAAGTGAATGAGTTTCAGGTATGTTTGCCTCTTGGTTCATGACTGACTGACAGCAGAATTTCCTTATTTTCTGGCTGCTTTAAAATCCAGTAGCAGAAATCCCCTGGAAATACCATTCTTTAGCCAGACCCGGTCTTGAGTTTTCCGGTAACGATGTGACAGAACTAAAACTGCACTGCTGGCAGAAGGTGATTGATTAAGATGTCGTTTTTCTTTTAGTCAAAGGAAAACAGAGAAATAGACATTCATTTTACCAGTGCACACATCAAACGTGAATACATTGGCATATACTGTACAACATATCGCTTTTTAAAGTTCCAAAACTTTAAGAATTCTTAAGAATTCAAAAACTAATTTCAGGTGAGGGCGGCACGGTGGTGTAGTGGTTAGCACTGTCGCCTTGCACCTCCAGGGTCTGGGTTCGATTCCCCGGCCAGGCTCGATTCCCGTCTCTGTGTGCATGGAGTTTGCATGTTCTCCCCGTGCTTGGTGGGTTTCCTCCGGGTACTCCGGTTTCCTCCCACAGCCCAAAGACAAAGAGGTTAGGCTAATTGGCGTTCCCAAATTGCCCGTAGTGTGTGATTGGGTGTGTGAGTGTGTGTATGTGCCGTGCGATGGATTGGCACCCTGTCCAGGGTGTACCCCGCCTAGTGCCCGAAGTCTATAAGCGCATAGTCTTTATGATTACAACAGTGGTTATTAAGTAGATTAATAATCTTTATGTTAGTCTAGACTATCCTGGTAATATAGGGGGTGTCATAAAATGCTTTAAATCTTTCAAAGGCAGCATAAATCTTTAGGGTTCCAGAATCATTCTGTAATGTGCAACTTGATGAGGCATGACTCAAGGGTGAAAACTCAACATTGCTTTTTCTTAGATCAAAATACATAGTTGCAGTAGGGACACAGGTGGACAAAATGATCACAGGCCTAACCAGAGAGTATGTCAAAAATTAAGAAGCATGGATTAAGTATAACTTCAGAACAAAGAAAAAAAAATCAAGGTGGGGCACAAAAGTGGTGAACACTTTACGGTAATTAAAGGGCGGTGACAGGCCTAGAACCGAAACAAAAGCTCCTGCCTTGAGCCGAAAACAAAGAAAACATGAAATTATAACTTGCTGTATTGGAGCCCACTGCTAAGAAACGGCCTTCAAACTTTTTTTTTTACCCCGGTAAAATACATATGGAATAATGTAATAGAAAAAAAAGTTTACGAAGACTCCAATAAACACTCAAAAGACAATATGAAATATTACCAAGGACCTACAAGTCCAGTTTCACATTGTCTGAGCGCTCTGTACTGTATATCTGCTAGTAGGTATGAAGAGATCATCCAGAATGCTGCTTGGCATTTCTCTGTCACTTACTGTACAGACAGACTGAGACTGACTGTTCCTTCGTCTCAGAAACCCTGTGGCCTTTTGCTGATGTGTAGACGTCTCTGAGCCCACCAGTCGATACAGATAATTAATCCCGCAGCAGATTGAGTCTTACAGAATGCTGGAAGGTAGATCTTCTTCAATATCACTCTGTGCTCAGCTTCTGACATCCCCTCTGATAAGGAATTCAGCCGTGATCAGTGCACCATTACGCTACATCCTCCCATAGTTCTTCCATCAGCTTAACAGCCACAAAAATCCATGAGAACTAAGATATCCCTATAGCTCACTTCCACTACAGTCTGAGAAGCTGATGACTTTGCCTCTCAAAGGATAGACCAATTTCTTGGATATACTAAATGCTCTACGTTTAAAGATATAGTAAATTTTAAAGCTGGCTCAAACACAAATACACATTTGTACTGTACCTGGAATATCACGATCCAGATGTGCGAAGGTGATAAAAACATACTGTATTTCAGATGTCTGCATGCTGTAATTGCCGCCAAAGTTGGTTGTACATATGGACCCAAGCTGGTCAAAAATGATAGTCCATTTCACGTTACAAAATGGAAAAAGTTCAAGGCGGGTGAACACTTACAGTATGAAAGGAACTGTAGCTGTAAATTTCTTCTGTTCTTGCATCATGTTGCAGAATCATAAACATTCCCATCTAAGTGTTTCATCGCCAGTTTACTCACCGCCTTTCAGGGGCTCTGAGACATTATAAAACAAAACTGAGTCTTACCTCAGGTATCTCCACCCCACATCTGGAACAATAATCGAATTCAATACAGTGTGCAGGAAAATAGCGCACGAAACATCTGGATGCAATTCAGTTCCCCAAAAATCATGGCAGGAAAAAGAAGGCAGAAATTAATTCACATAGAAGCATACCAGAGCCAAAGCCAGTCAAAAGACTCCCTAGGTAACAGTAACTGCCTGCGGTCTCAATACAATTATGTTAACCTGACTTATCTGAACTGAAAGCCAGATGTTAAAAACAACTGCTTCACACTTGCATGACTCATTTTATTCCTTATAAAACGTACAACCAGCATTAGATCATTTAGTAAAGATGATCAGTGCAGCCTTTTCCCCTTAGGCAACAATTATACAAAAGGCACAGTGTTCTGCGACATGGTGTTTTTGTTTCATATAATGGACGAACTGAAGAAGCAGTGCAGTGGTTTTTGCATGGATTTTATCTGGAAGTCACAATCCAGGATTGGAGCTTTAATCAGAACAGCCACAAACCGTAACTGTGGTTTATACTTCAATCTACTGAAATAAATTACGCGAGAATATTTGCCAACAAGATTAAAGTCAGCTCTAAAAAGACAATGTAAATACTGCTTTGGGATTGATGAGATCTTTGTGTGGGCCCATTTTGCAGGCTGAGTCAGTTATCAAGTTGATGAGATATGTGATTTACAGTTATTTCTGCTATACTGAACTAGTGACCATAGTGAGTAGGTGACAGCATAAAATCTGTCTAGTTAAAATGGATTTGAATCAAAGCGTGACCGATGGGGCTGGAAGCAGTAGCTCTTACATCACTTTTGACCTTGTGTGTGAACGGCAGGAATCTGAGCTTTAGTTTCTGAGCTGATTAGTGCAGTGGTCTGTTTCATCCAGACGAGTAAAGTACTTGTGCATATAGTGAGACTTCACATATAATGGATGCCCTAAATAACTGCAGAATTCCTTTTACATATGCACATATTTTGTGTGTGTGTGAGCATGCTTGTGTGCGAGTGCATGTGTATTTTTTTTTTTTTGCTTCAACCCCAACCCCCCCCCCCCCCAACTTTCCCAGACCACTCATCAATATTCCATGCCTTCATTAGCACATGCATAAAATCTTTGAGGGCACACAGCCCCATGCCCTACAGCGCACACACACACAAGCTGGGAATGTCCAAGATCACCTCCTTTCACATGAGTGAGAACAATAAGAGCTGCCTACTCACACACACATATCCCCCTCCACACACTCGCATATCCCCCACACAGCCATTCTTGAAACTCAATGTCAGTGTGTCCTATGAAGCTTCATCAGTGTTCTCACAATCAATGCGCTATAGTGGATTCATAAAAAGGTGTGTCTGTACAGTCCTTTCCCTTTCCCTTTCTATAACCATGTTTACAATCTTGTACCTTCCAGTCATCTTGATAAGACTGAAGAAAAATTCAGCTTGATGTAATGTAATTAAAGATTTGCTACAGATTAGGCATATTATTTGTGTTTCCATGATCGCTACCTTTAATAGTTTACAAAAAAAAAAAAAAAAAAAAAAGACGACGCAAAATGTGATTCATTGCATATAAAATTGCAAAACTAATTCATACACATAACCACAGGCTTTCTACACGCATTATTCAATTCCTAAGAGTCCCATTCAGTGATCCATCAACTCCTGTCAAGCTATCTACACCCATATAAATTGCTTTTAGATGTAAGTCATAAAAATAATAAGTGAAATTCGTATTTGTAATTTGCTTTATCTACCCCTCTATCTCTTCTGCTGCAGACCTCCCATCTAAAATCGATGTGGAGACGAAGAAGCAGCTAGAGATGAAGGGACACCTTGTTGAAAACTCCCACTGAGAGCTTTAATGGATCATAAGTAATGCCATGAGAACGGGTGGCTATGCATCACCATCTTATAAGACACGCTTACACACTTTAGCCTAGTTAATGATATTGTCCATGAAAAAAAAAAAAAATCCTTTTCCACATGTTCGCCTCACACCGATAAATCACAAAAGGATATATACAGTAGAGAAGCATGCTCAGGAAGCTTTTCCTTCTTCAGCATCCGATCTAGCAGGGAATGTATTTAAGAGGAAGGAATGAGAACCCAGTCTAACCTTGTGATAAAACTCACTTGAAACGAGAGCTTCAGTTCCTTGTGCAGTGAAGACAATGAGATCTATTTCACATCAAATGTGTTTATGAGTCCAATTCACTTTGATACAGCCCCGTCTTCCTGTGATGAGTGGCCAAGGCAAAATTGATTTCAGCAGGAGTTGAAGCTAAAAAGTTCTCAGATTACTGTACGGAAAGAGATGGAAAGATGGCTCACGAGCGAAAAAACTACGGACCAATGAGCTACATGAGCAGCGTGATAACCTGAGATATTACAGTCCATTTTTTAAGCTTTACTTTTTGTGATCTTCTAACAGGAAGAGAAAAGTTCTTTGATCATTCAGCGCTGACTTCCGGTTGAGCTTTGATGGAGTAGGACGTGAGTTTGGGAGCTCCCACCGATTTCCATTACAATTGTTATTCCTTTGCGCTTTTTGGCCATAATTTTAGTCTTGTTTTATTTTGTAGTTAGTTGAGTTTAAAAAGTTTATTCGGGACTGTGTAAAATGGCAGCAAAAAATATAAAAACTCACAGTACGATTCAAACACAACTGAGGCCTAGTTTGCAAACCGCGACCACATCCTCGAGTGAGCCGTCGTCACCTGTGAGGCCCCCCTCGAGCCAGGCTAATCCGGATATCGACGCTCTTAAAGTAGAGTTGTTGGCCTCACTGAGGAAAGATATCGCCGAAATTTTTAAAAAAGAACTTCAGGATACTATCGGTGATGCTTTGTCTACTATTAAGTTCGACTTGCAAGCGGTGAAGACGCAGCTAGCGATAGATAAAGCCGCTAATGACGCTACCGTGTCCGAGCTAAAAGGTACGGTCAGGGAGATGGAGCACGCGCTTACTGTGTGCTCCGACGACATAGCCGAAATGAAAAACACTATCAAGTGCCTCACAGCTAATGTAGCCAAGCTGGAGAATAAATGTGAAGACTTGGAGTCTAGGACGCGGCGTAACAATGTTAGGATAGTGGGAGTACCGGAGGGGCCTAACACGTGCACTACTGCGGCCGTGGCCTCCTTGCTAAAGGAAGCATTTAATCTGGAGAAGGAGCCGCTTTTGGATCGTTCTCACAGGACCCTCCAACCCGCACCTAAGCCCGGCGACCGTCCACGAGCCATCGTGTGCAGGTTTCATTACCATACTGACTGCGTTGACATTTTACGACGCGCTAGAGAACGCCGGCAGATTAAAGTTGGAGACCAGACCATCTCAGTCTTTCCTGACTACACTGCCAAGATCGCACGTGCTCGGGCTGCATTTAATACGGTCAGGCAGCAGCTGCGTGGCATTGAGGGTGTTCGGTATGGCCTGTTTCATCCAGCGCGACTTCGCATCACACATAAGGGGGTTGATCATTCAGCGCTACCCCTTATAGGCAGAACCGCAGACAGGGGAGTATCTGGATGGTTCCCGCAGACGCAGTGGAAAACAGATGAACGTTAAAATAAGGTGTGAAGCACGAGGGATTTCGTGTGTTTCAGGCTAGAAAGGCAGATTAGGCACACCTGCCAAGGATAAATACAAACACACGAAAGCCAAGTCTTTACAAATCCTAGTAAGTGTGCCAGCAAATACTCAAAAACAAACACAAGATAAATTTTTCAGCAGAAGTGGACCACGACCATGCTCCAAGGTCAGCAGTGATGGGGAATAGGCCTCGTACGAGAAATCTACCATCACCATTCCGTGGTTTCTCTTTCCCTGGATTCCTGATTCTCTGCCAGGGGCCCCATTCCGCTTTCTGTTGTTTAGCTAATACTAAAATAGGAATTCTCACAGCAGGGAATGAGGATCTCTTTCTGAGAAAAAAAAGGCACGGTGTCCATTAAAATGCCACAACAAAAAAAACGGGCTGAGAAAAAAGTAAACAAACAAATCCAAGCCACTCTCTGTGGGCATGCAATGCAAGCTCATCAGAAACAAAGCAGTGGCCCATTAAGCCATTTCTAAGAAGACATGGCTAATGAGGAGGCCTCCTTGTATCTTTTCAAATGAGCGAACATGGCTTCGTTCTGACGTATTCATTTGTGTTTACACGCCTTCACATGTCAGTCAGGTTACGGATATGCCTCCATATTTACTATTCGGAAATGCTCGGAAAGTGTGCAAAATCCAGTGCTAAAACAACAAGGCGCCTAAAGAAATGAAAAGAAACGTACATGTGTACTTTAATACAGAGGTGGAAAGTAATGACATTTACTCGCGTTACTGTAATTGAGTAGCTTTCTTGTGTATTTCTACTTTTTAAAGTAGTTTTTAAAATCTGTAATTTTACTTTTATTTAAGTACGTTTTGTTTGAAGTATTGTAATTCGTTACATTTTAAATCATATTCGTTACTGAGTAGAAAATAAATGAATGAAAATGCTAAAATAATAAAAATATTATGCTTTGTATAAATGCTCCGTTGCGCTCGCGTGTGTGTATCATGTCCTGGTCGCGTGCCACTCCAGACTTTTCTGACTGTCCCCACATCGGCAGCTACCTGACCTTCCACACGGTCGCTTCCGTTCCCTGAGAGTGACGTCATCGACTAGCGCGACCATATATAAACCGGAGAGAGACGCGGGAAAGATGAAAGAGGTTGTGATTTTGGCGTTTTGATATTTGGTTGTATATTCCGGTTTTGACTTTTTGCCTCCAATTGACTTTGATTATTGCTTTGTCCCTTTGGTTTGGTTGGTCTTTGTACATATTTGTAGATAATTTCACTGTATGTTTGTGCACTCACTAGTAGAGGGGGCGTGGCTGCCATTTATTTTGGGAAGAGGGAATTAATTCACTGTTTTTGGTTTAGGGAGTCCGGGAAGGTACCTGTACTTTTGTTTTTTTTTTGCAGGTAATCTACAGTAGCTACTAAATATAAATACCATTTTGTTTATTCCTGGGTCCACCCCGAATCCGATCCTCCTCCTCTTGTGTGTGTGTGTGTGTGTGTGTGTGTGTGTGTATGTTTTTGTATATACAAACCTCATTATTTCATCAGTTAATGATTGGATCTAGTTCTTTCTGCCATATTCCACCATTTCCATACAGTTTAAAATAGAACCCTGAACCATTCTTTTGCTGTATGACCCTAGACTGGGACGTAACACCATATTTAAGTGACCACTTTGATTTTCAAGCACAACAATGACAACAGCTTTATTATGCAAAGGTGTTCCTTCAGTTAAAAACAACTAGTTTGATATTTATATCTGCTCATCTTTTTTGAACTACGCTAGAATGCCTCATCCCACCCCCGCTGTTAAAAAAATAAAAAAGTAACTCGGTAAATTTTTTAATGAGCTAATTTTTACTTTTACTTGAGTAGATTTTTATAATGGTAACTTTACTTGTACTTAAGTAAAATTTCACTGAAGTAACAGTACTTGTACTTGAGTACAA
The DNA here is from genome assembly GCA_030522415.1 of Channallabes apus. Lineage (NCBI taxonomy): Eukaryota > Metazoa > Chordata > Actinopteri > Siluriformes > Clariidae > Channallabes > Channallabes apus. The sequence goes on from CM060126.1 coordinate 25,205,615, forward strand.
CATTTTATTACTCTTTCCACCTCTGCTTTAATATACCTTAATAAGTATCTGTCAACGATAAATGAGATGAAACTGGCTGCCGAATGAGCTACAGATAGCTACTGTACAGCTGATGCAACAGGAATGTTATAAACTAGCAAAGATTTTGGATTTTACTTCAGCAATGAATCAAAGTGAGCTATGTAAGCTAATGTGTCAGTATCTCACATGACTTTGTTCTAACTGTCCAAATAAAATGGATCTAGTGTGGGAAACTGCAGTATGGCTACAATTGTTGTATGCTAGTTAGCCAGTGTCACAGCTTCACCCTTCATGTCATGATGTCAAAAATAATGGTGTGTTGGTTTCTGTTATAGTCTTGTCTGAGAATTATGCTTCCAACAATAAGTCAGCATGTTTTACTACAGTGTTTTTGTATTTGTGATTTGTATTTTGTTTTATAGCTAATTATATGTAAGCTAGCATACTTCCGGTGATGCGATTGTGATTCAGACAGAAATTAGCCATAATTAAAATACTGAAATACTTAGAATAAGCGCTGACATTTTAAAAAACAAACTTGTACTCTTATTTGACATTACAAATAATTCTTGAATCAATAAGTCAATATATTTTTTTATGACCTGAGTGTTTGAATCTTTAGCTGGCTACCAAATTGACATGGATTCTGTAAGATAGGGCTCTGTATTTATGGTCATGGACAGTAGGGTGGGTGAAGAACTGAACAGATCTTTCCAATGTTCCATTAATAACTGAGAGAGAGAGAGAGAGAGAGAGAGAGAGAGAGAGAGAGAGAGAGAGAGTTGATTTCACGTTTTGGGGATGATGCCAAGCTGTAGATTCCAATTATTGTGAAGGATGGTGGTAGAGGGATTAGAGATGCCCATGTGTGGCCAGATGGCAGTGATGTCCTAGTCAAAAGGGCACCTACAAAATAAGATGCTTGATGGCTGCTACTTCACCTTCATTAATTTATCATATTTTTTTGCTCTACAAAATTAACTGCTCCTCAACCACCAGAAATATAGCATAGCTCCATTATTTAACACAATGCAAAGACATTGAAAGGCCTGAAAAGTGCTCAACAAACCGAACTGTGGGATACAGCGAGAAAAGCAAAAATCTTATCAATGTCTTTCATCAAGATGTTCCTTCAAGAGTAGCTTTTCCAAATGCCAAGACCCCATTACACTGTGCTATATACGTGTCTTACTTCTGACACAAGCACCTAAATGAAATGTTATGATCTCATTAATTTGCTTGAGAAGGTCACCATTGATGGCTGCTCCACGCATCGTTCACTGGGTAGAGACACGACTTGTTTATTTCAGGTTTTTTTCCATCCAAAGAGGCTGTATTCTAGGCCTGCAATAGCTTCCTGTCACCATACGGCTGACACCCCCATAGGCGTTGGCTTCCGCAACATCAACAGATGGAGCAACCTGAGATGGGATGCAGTAATACCAAAAGGGTTCTTGCTGTTTTTACTTCTACTACCTCCTCTCCCTTCTCTCTCTGTTATTCTTGATTCCCCCTCAGGATCCTCTGACACTTTCCAAACACTAGAAAAACGCTTTTGCCAAATGGGTTAAGATCCAACATTGCAATATCGTTTTCTGTTTTCAGGCAAAAACCCAGATTTCCACATTCAATTCCTTTTTTAATGACTTTGTTTTCACCTTATTCAATGACAATGCATTATTGCGATGCCAAAATAGCAAGCAAAAGTGGGAGTCTTTGGACTGGCACCCTATCAAAAAATATATAAAAATGTTACTCCTTCAATTATGCATGCTTTGGCCCTTGTTTCTTGATCTGAGATGGTACTTGGAATCAATCCAACAAGCTGTCTTTATGTGTGCCAGTGATAAATACTACCAATCCAGCATGGTGATGAATAGAGTGCATTTCCCCATGAGATCTGGACTGTCTATTACAACTCTTATTACTGTCCCCACCATGATGGCTTAATTGATTCTCGGGTTTTAGCCTTGCCCTAGGCCTGACCAAACTCCAGTAATGAAACGCTTTTACACTGAGAAATATGAGCCCTTTCATCCAAAGATGCCAGCCTTTGATAAAAGGCAAAGAGCAATGTTTAAAACCACCCCAATTCCACATTCAATCTTCATCCAGTCAGACAATCATAAATCTACCAGTGGAGATTGGATGCTGCCTGATTCCTGTTGTGTGTGACATGCTGTAATATATTTTCTGTCTTTTTCTTTTCCTCTACAACATTATTAGATTGTATCAAGATACTAAGTAACAATATGTATTCATGAAACAGGTCTACAGGATTTGAGCAGCAGAATAACTTGAGCTGCCATTGGTGGTGACAGGAGCTGTAAGAAGTCATGAACATTTTTACACTTGCTCTAAAATCAGTCACACTGTACTGTATGTAAAAACAGCAATTTAACTCAGCCAAAGCACAATGCCAGCATTCGTGAGGCATGGTGGGGTATTTTTTGTGTTGCTTTCAGCCAAAACATGTCATTAGAGCTAAAAAGTGTATGTGAACTTGAGTAACAAACAATTCTTAACCCATTGGGTTTAATATGATGTTGGCCCTGCTATAACAGCTTCAACTCTTCTGCGAAGGCTTTCCATAAGGTTTACGTATGTATTTATGGGACTTCTTGACCATTTTCTCAGAAGCATATTTGTGAGATCAGACACTGATGTTGGAAGGTAAGGCCAGGTTCCCAGTCTGTGCTCTAAGGTGTTCTATCGCATTGAGGTGTGGATTCTGTGTAGGCTAGTCAAGTTCTCCACACCAAACTCCCTCACCCCTGTTTTTATGGACATGCATTCATGTTGAAACTGGTGTGGAATTGTTTTTCAGTCATTGGGCTCAGCCCCCTTACTTGCGGTGCAAGGAACTCTTATTGCTTCAGCATACAAAAGATAGTTTGGTACGTTTCATCCTCCCAACTTTGTGGGAATAGTTAGAGGATGGCCCCTTCCTGTTCCAACACCAGTGCATACAGCAAGGTCCATAAAGACATGGATGAGTGGATGTCCTCAGCTCAATAGAACAACTTTCGCTCACTTTCATGTTGCATAAACTTCAGAAGTAACTTCTTTGGCACACACATTTTCTGTATTATATGTATAACATAAACAAAAATAAAATCAGTGTTTTGGCTACTGGCTATGTTTTTTTCCCCCAAAGTATTAATAGAACCGTCTCTTGTTTTAAACATTCTATCTGGTTTTTAAGGATTGAGTTCAGAGTGCAGATATTGAGATATTAACTGAATACAGCGGGGCGGCACGGTGGTGTAGTGGTTAGCACTGTCGCCTTGCACCTCCAGGGTCTGCGTTCGATTCCCGGCCAGGCTCGATTCCCGTCTCTGTGTGCATGGAGTTTGCATGTTCTCCCCGTGCTTGGTGGGTTTCCTCCGGGTACTCCGGTTTCCTCCCACAGTCCAAAGACATGCAGATTAGGCTAATTGGCGTTCCCAAATTGACCACAGTGTGTGAATGAGTGTGTGTGTATGTGTGTGTGCTCTGTGATGGATTGGCACGCTGTCCAGGGTGTACCCTGCCTCGTGCCCTGAGTCTCCTGGGTTAGGCTCCAGGCCCCCGCGACCCTGAATACAGGATAAAGCGGTATAGAAGATGAATGAATGAATGAACTGAATAAAGCGTAGTAAGATATGTCTAATAATGGCTAATATTGTAAGCATAGGTTTACATAAAATATTAAAACCATGCATTGGTCTTAGTTCTCTTATAGAATAAAATAACATTTTCACCCATTCATTCATTCATTCATTCATCTTCTGTACCGCTTTATCCTCTATTCAGGGTCGCGGGGGACCTGGAGCCTATCCCAGGAGACTTCGGGCACAAGGCGGGGTACACCCTGGACAGGGTGCCAATCCATCGCAGGGCACACACACATACGCACATTCACACACTCATTCACACACTACGGTCAATTTGGGAACGCCAATTAGCCTAACCTGCATGTCTTTGGACTGTGGGAGGAAACCGGAGTACCCGGAGGAAACCCACCAAGCACGGGGAGAACATGCAAACTCCATGCACACAGAGACGGGAATCGAGCCTGGCCGGGGAATCGAACCCAGACCCTGGAGGTGCAAGGCGACAGTGCTAACCACTACACCACCGCGCCGCCTTACTTCACTTTACATAGCTAAAATGTGTTCCTATGTTATGCATTATATACATACTGTATATTAAATCATTTATAAATATCATGTAAAGATGAAAAAGATTGAAAGGATTACAAATCATTGCCATACCACAGGCCATTGTGCTGACTGTCCCCTGTGTTAAGGGATACATAACTCATTTAGAGCTGGTATGAGTGTTCAAACACAGGGCAATGAGTGTCTGGAGACCTTATTACACCATTTCCACAACACTTTGTGTGCATCTACTGTAATACGAGAGCACAACCCTCCCTTCTGTTACGGTATAGCTCTTTAATTGGAGTATATTGCTATTTAAATTCACCCTTTTGGACTTAATGAGGATTAATGATTTTTACACACACAAGGTCACAAAAACAATCCAAAACACAGACATTCGCACAGCCAAATGGCAGGCACGATTAAAAAAATTATTATAAAACATGTGTTTTTCGAGTGAATGTGAACGATTTACTCTGCTTATCATGATGCTTCTGCAGCCATGTTATCTAATTTGTCAACATTGTACAAAATTTAGAAAGGGAAAAGACTATTTTATGAAGAGTATGACATTTAACACTAACTCAAAAGCATGTTTGCATTTTAAAAAGCTCATGCATAAGCTTCAGTGAGCACCTTAATCTCTGCTCATTCATCTTCATTAAGAACCGTCTTTAACAAATCAAACACAGTGGAAGCCATTTCAACCATGCGCAGTACAATTTTCTACCCAGAAAATTCTGATTTGAAGAGTCTGTCTGTCTCTTGTCATATGAGAATTGATGTGAGATTTAGCTCCACTGGCTGACATTCTTCCTCTTTCCCGCAGCAGACAACTACACAGACCCGCCCAGAGCAACCCATCACAGACTTGTTACTGACTCAAATCTGCCTTTGCTTGACAGTTAAATGTAGAGCTTTTCTTCTCTCATGTTGTTGTACACAGACATGTGGCGGATCCGAAAGAGTTAATAACCTAAATTTCTTCATGGTTCTTTTAAGTCACAAGTTAATTTTGGATTTCCTACTACAGTAATTCTCAAAATGAGGTCTGTGAAACATCTCCACGGCTCCAGCAGGGGAATTAACAATCCAATATTAATAGGTTATTACTTTTGTTATATAATTATTACGGTTTGCCTGTTTGACTCGTCACTTGAACTGAATGAACTCCTCTAAAACACAGATCTGTGCCAGCAACACAGCATACAATAGGTCAATCATCATTTTACAGTATACAGTGGTGTGAAAAACTATTTGCCCCCCTCCTGATTTCTTATTCTTTTGCATGTTTGTCACACAAAATGTTTCTGATCATCAAACACATTTAACTATTAGTCAAAGATAACACAAGTAAACACAAAATGCAGTTTTTAAATGAGGGGTTTTATTATTTAGGGAGAAAAAAAATCCAAACCTACATGGCCCTGTGTGAAAAAGTAATTGCCCCCTGAACCTAATAACTGGTTGGGCCACCCTTAGCAGCAATAACTGCAATCAAGCGTTTGCGATAACTTGCAACGAGTCTTTTCCAGCGCTCTGGAGGAATTTTGGCCCACTCATCTTTGCAGAATTGTTGTAATTCAGCTTTATTTGAGGGTTTTCTAGCATGAACCGCCTTTTTAAGGTCATGCCACAACGTCTCAATAGGATTCAGGTCAGGACTTTGACTAGGCCACTCCAAAGTCTTCATTTTGTTTTTCTTCAGCCATTCAGCGGTGGATTTGCTGGTGTGTTTTGGGTCATTGTCCTGCTGCAGCACCCAAGATCGCTTCAGCTTGAGTTGACGAACAGATGGCCGGACATCCTCCTTCAGGATTTTTTGGTAGACAGTAGAATTCATGGTTCCATCTATCACAGCAAGCCTTCCAGGTCCTGAAGCAGCAAAACAACCCCAGACCATCACACTACCACCACCATATTTTACTGTAGGTATGATGTTCTTTTTCTGAAATGCTGTGTTACTTTTACGCCAGATGTAACGGGACACGCACCTTCCAAAAAGTTCAACTTTTGTCTCGTCGGTTCACAAGGTATTTTCCCAAAAGTCTGCATTTTGTGTTCAATTATGTTATCTTTGACTAATAGTTAACGGTTTTTGATGAGCAGAAACATTTAAGTGTGACAAACATGCAAAAGAATAAGAAATCAGGAAGGGGGCGAATAGTTTTTCACACCACTGTACTGTATGTGTCATGAAAACAACCATAAAAGCATGGTACACATGTGATCATGTGTATCTGTGCTATTTCTTTGCCTACAGTATGTGTTTGCCTAACAGTCCATCATATCGTCTAGTTTGTGCTGAAATGTGCCCTGAACATGATAATAATATATTTTTTAAAAACAGCAAAACAAAAACAATATCTAAAATGTTCAGAGTTTTTAATAAAATTTTTTAATCTTAATAACTCAAAGAAAAGGAGGTAATAAACTACTTCACCAGAACACTACCAGATGTGTTCTAATGTGCTTTCTGGAATGGTCAGGAACCATTTCTGCAATAAATAGTCAAAATATTATTGCATGCCTTTAAATGCTGTTGTGTACATAAAGTGTGAATGTTGTTATGTAAATGATATTCGTAAATCTATACTGAGGTGATCGGTGTAATTTATTTCACAGATAAAAAGGTCTGTGGATGCAAAATAGTTTGAGAACCGCTATCCTAAATATGACTCTAAGTGCACAGATTTATATTGACGATAGCTAATTTGCTGTGAACAAACAAACAAAAATCCATTAGTCTGATCACAACCGTAAATTACTAAAGCGTTTGCTTTAAAAGCCATTGACATTTTTACCCATAGTGCTGTTTCAAAATCTCGACATATTCTATCAGTATGTTGCCTTAATTATCTAAAGGTAAACAGTAAAGGAACGAGTAAACACTAGATAACAGCTATTTATCCTCTTAACACTGCAGTGAAATAGAGAACAAATAGGCTGGGTTACATTTGGTCAATGTGCTTGCTGCCATACACACATCATTAGAGTGCCTCATGTTTCAACCCTAAACCAAACTAAAAATTGCTGCAGGCTGGTATAATTTGAATATACAGTAAATCCATACGACTTGAGAAGGTTGATTGTAGAAGGTCTTAGCAGCTCTGAAAAACAGTCAGCTGTATCATCCGCTTCAGGTAAGAGATTTTCCATATGGTCAGCAATGCTGGCCCTGCTATGCCCTGCATGCTCCCAGCATCCCCTGGTGCCTTAATGATAAATGGGGTAATTGAGAACAGCCCAAGGCCAGTCGGCACTACATGGGAGAGAAGCCCTAGGCCTGGATCACTGCTGACACCACTGTGAAGGCATGAGCCACTGGAGGGAGTTGAGTCAATGTATGTAATTGACACCAAATTCCACAACCCACGTTCTATGCAAAAATGGGTTCCGAAGGTCAGCGGAGACGCATATGAAACTTCGGCAAGCTCACTGAGCTCAATCGAGTTGGTGTCTTTCAAAGTTACAGCGTATTTAATACAAATTTAACCAGTTCCACTTATTGCTGGTTAGCCAAGATTAAAGTACTGTAGTACTAAATACATTGTAACTAAAAAACAACAACTATTTAGCGCAGTAGGTCCATATGAGTCTCAGTTGAACATTGGAATGCATTTTTGCAAATTTGACCCGGATAACCTACAGTACACTGTACTCCTGTTCAGCAGATTTACATTTACATTTAGGCATTTGGCAGACGCTCTTATCTAGAGCGACTTACATTTTTATCTCATTATACATCTGAGCAGTTGAGGGTTAAGGGCCTTGCTCAAGGGCCCAACAGTGGCAACTTGGTGGTTGTGGGGTTTGAACCAGGGATCTTCCGAACCGTAGTCCAACGCCTTAACCACTGAGCTACCTTAACCCTGGATTTGTGAGATCATCTATAAAAAAGGGGGTCGACTGCAACGTCCTCAAAGTATGTTATGATAGACGTGTAATGCAGTATGAACAGCAGGTTTAAAAACGTGGTTCAATGTGTTTGCATCGATTCGAGAAAGCATGTTTAAGCGGTCACCTGACCTAATGACCGAAATTGTGCCTATGTTATTTACAGTTAGCTCAATTAAATACCAAGCTGTGCAAAAAGGACAACTGCTATCATTTTGCTGCTCAGTCAGGCTTTTACTCATTCAGTAATTTTCTTTCCCTTTTCACACACGGACAACTTGCAAGCAGCATTAGTAAGTCACTGCACTGTGTCTGATCTTGGATCTAAAAGTGAATATTCTATCCGAGACTGATGGATGGCTAACTACACCACACTTTGTCAATGGAAGGTAATATGAATTGACTTGCCTGAATGACCCAGACAGAATCCGTCTCCTTTAATGGCGCAGCAACCCAGCACAACCTATCCAATTAATAAGCCAGCACAGTTCACCGCTAAAAGCAGCAAGGTGGTGGGATGAAGGTTAATTGCCATGCCATGGGAAGAATAAATAAATGGCCAACCCAGGAACCTTATTCATTTCAAGCAACAAATGAACACACAGATCCTGGTCGTGCACTGCCGGTGTGGGGAGGGAGGTTATTCTAAATAAATAAAGGACGTCACTTCATCTAGATTGTGAGAAAATATATGCAGGTGAAGTTCTCTTCTTACAGATCAGCAGCTTCTGGAGTTGACTACACAGCAAGAGGAAAGGATAGTGGGATAAAAGGAAAGGCTTTTCATTCTTCACAGACAGAAAGAGGGATTGTAGGTCAGACTGATGAGAGATCATAGAGAGTGGGAAATGAAAGCTATTCTCAGTTGGGATCCTTGCTCAGAGAAGATGAAGGACTTGCTACAGACTGTATAGCCTCTGGTCCAACACAGGTCTCTCACTTCCTCTCAGTGAATCAGCTTTCGCAGGCAGGAGTTGGCGGGGCAATTGTCCCATGGCACTGCAGTATTTAGTGGAATGGTGGGAATGTTTAAACACACTATCTGGAATCTAGAAACTAGCTGAGCAGTTGTAAATTGTAGTGCTTTAAATCGTTACTCTTTTAAACTGATACAGTACCATTGACGTCTAGATAGGTTCTACTCCTAGGGGGACACAGCGGTGCACAGTTTAGCATTTTGCTTCATTTAACACACTCTGTTCTGCTCATCAGCTAATTACCCAAGCCATCCTGAGTTGAGTTCAGTGTATTAGAAGAGAGAAAACAGCTGCAGCCCTCCAGGACCTGAATTCGACACCCCTGCTGCCTTTTAAGCTTCATTCAGGAGCTACTGAAATAACAAGGATTAGACCTTTGAGAACATCAGAGCAGATAATGGCAGATACTTTGAGGTCTTGACAAGGTACGGACATCTTCGAGGTCTTCATCAGGAAAACCTATTCTCTACAGCATACAGCTCTCAATTTTTATATATATTTCTTTTAACTCAGTGAACACTTTAACTAAACAGTTCTTACACAGACTGCCTTATTAAAGCCTTATTACCGATGATTGATTTCAGTAACAATATTTATTGGACCTGGATTGAGTCTTTTTGTCAATTAAATAAAAAATATATATATTAACACACCGCTGTTACAGTATGTTTCACGGATCCCTGGGGTTTGGGATCCGTGTCTATGAGTCTCAACTGGATATTTTAGTATTGAGGACATCCTTTCCAAAATCTCGAATAAAAAAGACTTATTTTTACAGCTTGCATCTAACATTACTTATCAGTGTAATCAGCAAAACCCCACTACTGGGTGTTATCAAGACAAAGACGGGTTGCCTTTTGATCCTGGTTCATCTTAAGGGCATGACCTCATGCCCTTGTTCTTTTCCACTGCTGCTTCTGGCTGATTCAATAGAAAGCTAGATCTAGATTTCATTGAAGAGAACAGGGTCCCTTTTTTAAGTGAATTGAACTTTTACATCTCCAGCAAAATGCCCATTATGGCTTTAGAGATCCACACAGATCCATTACAGCCAAAATGGAGGTCCTGGATCACATTTTTATATGACTTCTAAAAGCAGATATTTAATGTTTACTCCTATGAAACACCCAGTGGAAATGTGCCTGTACCACACCTACACATCTGCGTCTGGCTCTCTCATCAGCAAAGCTTTTCTTTCCCGTCTTACCCAAAGCAGCTTTTAATTCTGGAAAATTAACATTAAATCATGATGCTGTCATTCTAGGCTAGTATACAGTATATCACATTAGCACATACATTAAACAAAAATCATTACACATTACTGTCAGATGATGAAAACCGCCAAAAAGGGGGGTGTTTCATTTGTAGTATTCTTTGTCTTAAATAACATTCCCATCTTCTCCTCCACAATAAGTGCTTTAGTGGTAGGGAACAAAAATCTTGGATCTTTTACTCCTGCCAAGCATCGTGCATGAACTCATCAGAGAGTTAGGAGTGAGGCTTGCATTTCAGACACGGCAGGATCTTATAAAATGTCTGGCTCAGTCATTGCTCATTACACAAACACTTTCTCAAAGCCCAAGAATGATGAGAATTCGAAATCCAAATACAGGTGTGTGCTCAGATCAGTCTGGGTCACAAGCCTGAAATAATAAGCTGCTAAACTTCTGGTTTATAACTTTGTACTTTTATGTCTATCTTGTTAATACCATTTCATTGTTACAGCTAATAGAATCTGAATAGATCAAGCATTATTTATCGTATAATTTCAATCACGCACAGATCAGTAGAAAGCAGAATATGCCATTTAATGCGATTACAAAATGCTGTACTCAAATTTAAATCGTGACATAATATTAGTTGCTCTGCGATGGATTGGCACGCTGTCCAGGGTGTACCCTGCCTCGTGCCCCGAGTCTCCTGGGATAGGCTCCAGGTCCCCGCGACCCTAAATACAGGATAAAGCGGTATAGAAGATGAATGAATGACATAATATTAGTATGAACAATAGCCATGATGGTTAAGGTTAATGCTGAAGCTCTTAGTTACTGATTATATGGTTGGGTGTTCAAGTCCCAGAACTGCCATACTGCCACTGTTGGGCCTTGAGCAAGGCCCTTAACCCCTTTCTGCTTTAGGTGTTCTGTTTCATGGCTGATCTTGCGCGGTAAGCCCAGCTTCACAGCAAGTTAAGATATAGTACAGTATGTTATATTTTCTTCTTTGGAGAATTTCCAAGTCCTCTGCGAGTCTTAACACTTAAACACAACAGCCTAACTGTGCTTAATTAAAGGATTAAGAGACAATCTTAATTTATTTTGCCAAAAAATATATTCAAAAGCAAATATTTATCATTTACAAATGTCATATCGTCCATTAAAAACATTCTTTAAACTTTATTTCAACTGCGATAAATACAAATAAATAGCTCTAATAGTTTTCAGTTATCTCTTCAATATACAGTATATACAGTAGGAACTGTAACTTGAAGTGAGATTTTATCCATAAACCTTTTCCAAAACTAAAAAGTGGTCATATCTCTGAGTAATGTTTTTATTATTATTTTAAATAAAAATATTATTAAACATTTATGAAAAACTGTACTTTCTTACCTACAGTATGGCAGTGGGATCACCTTGAAACTTAAGTCATACTCCATAAGTAAAGAAACAAATAGGCCTATTAGCATATTGCATTTGGCCTTAAATAGGGTTCTATGTTTGAGTTCAACCCAAGTTTATCTTTAAAATTCATTAAATTTTTCCCTAAGCCCTTAAAAATAAACTAAACATTAATACTTTATGTACACCAGATGAAATCAATGCATTTATTCTACCTACTCTAGAATATTTGAAGCAATAACCAAGCCAAGTGAATCTACTGTACACTAATTACAGTATGTTATTAATAATACCAGAATATTTGCAACCTCCCTGGAGTAAAAAAAGAACAAATTTACAGCACTTTTACAGGATGTGCTAGTTTCCTACAAAGACATATGAGCACGATTTCAAGATTCAAGAATCTGCTTAGCAGATGCAATACAGAACGAAATCGGTAAACGTCACTGATGTATTGCATAATTAAATATACTGTATCACTTACAAAACTGCTTGCCCTTTGGCTAAAGAACTTCGGTCTCCCTTTACAAACATACAGGTAAGCATCGCAATCACAATGCCTTATTCACCCATAATATAAAAACAATACCACTCGTGTTACTATAAGGCCGTGTTCACACGGCCGTTAAATTATTGTATAAACGAACGAGCTCGGAACGTCCTATACGTTGATGTTGCGTGTTGTAGTGCCGCTCGATTGACTTCTACACTGGCGTTCGTTTGTCTCTGTCTAACGACAGCCTGCAGCCCAAATTGTAGTTTGTGTGTTTAACCTGTAGGGGGCAGTGTGTCTGGAACTGGATATGAAAGCCCTTGTCATTTTATTTCAGGTGCCTCCTTTTAATATGGACCATTTTGCAATATTAGACATTAATCTTATTGTTTAAAAAATTCCAATTAAATTATTATTTTATATATATATAAAAATATATATATTTTATATATATAATATATTAAAATATTTTTTAAATAATACGGCGACGTAGGGAGAGAAATAAATCACCGCCGCTACTGGGTTCACCCTCTGACTGCACAACGTCGGATTAAAGGAAGTTTTTTGTGGTTTATGAAGAAATGCGAACATTTCCGCACAAGTTTTATTTTTTAAGCATTTTATTTTTGCTTTTTTTTCCGCATTTCCCCATGTATAGCATGTACAGTAGGATGATGTGATATATCCGGTCCTCCGAAGCATAAAATAGACGCGGAGAAAACGAACTAGACGCATTTTCCTTGCGTTCTTTGGGATTTGAACGCCAAGAAAAAGCTGCATGCAACATTTTTTTAACGCCGTATAACCGCGCAGCCGGACAAACGCACGTCACCAAAGCTCGTGTGAACACCGTCATTGACTCCTATGTGTAGAAAACCCTCGGCGCTTCATTCGCGCTGACCGGACGCTACGAACACAACACAAGAAAATCAGCAATAGGAGGTCATAGCTAGCAACACACCACACACATTTCCCACCTAGGTTAGAAACAAGCAATGCTACAGACAATGCCAGGTGAAATAAAACAACAGCAGTGTTAACAATCAACCAGTTTTGGGTCCTGAAAATTCTATCAATGAAACTTACATTACTGTCAAGAGCTTGGGAGATTTAGGTATTTGGGTCATGAGACATTCTGCACATTGCGTGACGGATACCCCCCAGCCTGGAGATATGTCCGTCATTTCTATAGCAATTATTTAAGGGGTCGGGTTGCCAGCTCGGTACCCGATTGTCATTCACACACTACTGACAATTTAGGAACGGCAATTAGCCTAACTTGCATGGTCTTTGGAAGCATGGGGAGAATATGCAAACTCCATGCACACAGAGCAAAAGCAGGAATCGAACCCCGACCCTGGAGGTATCAAGCATCAAAAAGCATGTACACATATGTACAGTACTTGGTTTGGGAAAATTGTATCACTGCATTCTATTTTTTCTATTATTTTTTTTTTGTATTAAATAATTTTTGTGCTCAAGAAATAGGAAAACATGGCTACAAAAGAAAAAAAGAAAAAAAGAAAAAAAAGAAAAAAAGAAAATTCCTTGCTGGAATCATTGATGTGGATGAATTTTGTGCAATAAATGACCTGAACATGAATTAGCATACAGTACAAAAAGATGTCCGTGTTGGTTTTTTCCAAGCTGTGTTTAATTAAATCATTTGTAGCAAAACTTGTAGCACCATTTAGTGCCAACGGGTTTTAATGTGCCTACACAAACCTCAGCAAAAGGACAAAATGTAGCGGTCATTGAAGAAGAGAAGAGCACTTCATTCCCTCTTTTCTTTCTTTCTCTCCCACGCTCTTTGTAAAACTGAATAATAAATGAACATGCACTGTTTAAGGAGTGCTTTGAAAGACTGAAGGGCTTAGGGGCCACGAAGGGAGCATGCATGAACCATGCACCATATAGTGTATAGGGCACCAGTCAGGGCCATGTTTCTGAGATAGTGAGACACGAGTTTGACACGATGTGTGCCTTTCAGACTGCCTGTGTTTTCACGCAGGTTTGCATATTAGTTTTGGAGACCACTCTTGAGAAAGATGTAAGGTTTTCACGGCTGGCCACTCTGCAAGGTAATTATCAATGACGGCAGTAGCCTGGGTGTGCTTTTAGCCTTAATTATCAATCTCTCAGCACCCAACCTCTCCTTAAGGTGGACTGATTGAAAGCCACCAGCTGGCTTCTGCCCTGTAGTTACCATTTTTGTGTCAGTAGGTAAAGGAAGTACTACTGTATAACTGGCTCTGAATTCAGTATTACATTAGTGAAATGAGCACAATCCTGCCGTGTCTGATCAAATCTGGTCACTGACAGATAGAAAGAAGCACATGGAGAACCTTTTTAGCAATAGAAAGGAGACATATATGAAAAGTCTATACTTTTAAAACCTTACTTTGTTTTACAAACCTTTCCGTTGATGAATGAATGCTTGAACCTGAACCATATATACTGGTGCCCTAGAGAACTAAAACTAAGTTTCCCACAAAATATAAATGCTATCATTATTCTCAAGGATCTTTTCACTGGAAATGGTGGAAGAACCCTGAAATGTTCTTTATGGAACAAATTATGAAATGTGCTGAAATGTAAAGCAAGCAAAAACACCATTAATAGAATGCACATCACATCGACAGACTGCTTTAGAAGACAACTCAGAATTCCTGAGAAGACAAAGAGCTGTCTCATCATAACTAATGATATCTTAATAATATATTATGCGTGAGGCGGCACGGTGGTGTAGTGGTTAGCACTGTCGCCTTGCACCTCCAGGGTCTGGGTTCGATTCCCCGGCCAGGCTCGATTCCCGTCTCTGTGTGCATGGAGTTTGCATGTTCTCCCCGTGCTTGGTGGGTTTCCTCCGGGTACTCCGGTTTCCTCCCACAGTTCAAAGATATGCAGGTTAGGCTAATTGGCGTTCCTAAATTGCCCGTAGTGTGTGATTGGGTGTGTGAGTGTGTGTATGTGTGTGTGCCCTGCGATGGATTGGCACCCTGTCCAGGGTGTACCCCGCCTAGTGCCCGAAGTCTCCTGGGATAGGCTCCAGGTCCCCCGCGACCCTGAACACAGGATTAAGCGGTATAGAAGATGAATGAATGAATGAATATTATGCGTGCACATGTCACGGTCATGACGGTTGTCAAGATATGTGCACTTGTATATGTTAGCAAGGATATACAACAGTTAATAAAGTAAAGAGGACATTGATGGTATGACAGATTGCATTACAGAGTACATACACTTCTGTGTGGACACCTGTGTTCCTATGAGAAAGATTCGCTGTTTCCCCAACAACAAACCCTGGGTCACTAAGGACATTAAAGCCTCCTGAAATGAGAAAAAAAAGGGCTTTTAGGTCTGGTGATAAGGAAGCGGCGAAGAAGGCTCAAAGAATGTTGGCTGTCAAAATCAGAGAGGGGAAAGAGTCTTACCGGAAAAAAATGGAACAAAGACTGAAGGACAACAACATGAGAGAGGTATGGAGAGGCATGAGGAGCATTACTGGCTACAAGAAGAGTGGACAAGCTATTGAGGGCGATGTAGAACGTGCTAACGATCTCAACACCTTCTTTAACAGATTTGATGTCCCTCTGTCTCACACCACCCTAAACCTCAACTAACACAGGCTCCACTGCTCCCCCATCCACCCCCACACAGAAAACGGCCAGTAATTCTGCTGCAATCCCATCAATCAACATCTCAGATGACCAGGTAAAACGCGGTCTGAGCAGACTCTGCCCTACAAAAGCTACAGGTCCGGACAACATTAACCCAAGAGTCCTGAAATCCTGTGCTCCTCAACTGTGTGGGGTCCTACGGCATCTCTTCAGCCTAAGTCTGTCTCTAACAAAAGTCCCAGCCCTGTGGAAAACATCCTGCATTGTTCCTGTCCCCAAGATACCACGACCCTCTGCCCAGAATGATTACAGGCCTGTCGCTCTAACATCACATATTATGAAGGTGTTTGAGAGACTTATCCTGGATACACTTCGTCCCCAGGTGAAGTCTTTTCTTGACCCTCTTCAGTTTGCCTATCGGCCACTCCTGGGAGTAGATGACGCCATCATACACCCGCTCCACCGTACAGTACGTACTCCCACCTCGACAATCCTGGGACCAGTGTGAGGATTATGTTCTTTGACTTCTCCAGTGCCTTCAACACCATACGACCAGCGGTACTGGGGGAGAAACTGAGAATCATGGAAATTGACACTCCCTTGGTCTCCTGGATAATGGACTACCTGACCTGCCGTCCCCAGTATGTTCGCCTACAAAACTGTGTGTCTGACACTGTGATCTGCAGCACTGGTGCTCCTCAGGGGACTGTTCTGTCTCCATTTCTTTTCACCCTATATACATCGGAGTTTAAGTATAATTCAAGATCATGCCATCTACAGAAGTTCTCCGACGACTCTGTGGTGGTGGGATGTATTAAGGACGGTGACATCTCCGAGTACCAGTCTGTGGTGGATGACTTTGTTTTCTGGTGTGAGCGCAACCACCTTCAACTTAACGTCAAGAAAACGAAGGAGCTGGTGGTCGACTTTAGGAAAGGTGGAACCCCTGTGACTCCTATATCTGTCCAGGGAGAGACAGTGGACATGGTCTCTGAGTACAAATACCTAGGAGTCCATTTGGATAATAAACTGGACTGGTCAGTTAACACAATGGCCCTCTACAAGAAAGGACAGAGCAGGTTGTACTTTCTGAGAAGGCTCAGGTCTTTCAACATCTGTAATACCATTCTTCGGATGTTTTACGAATCTGTGGTGGCGAGAGTCGTCTTCTTTGCCGTGGTCTGCTGGGGATGTAACGTAAAAGCGGCAGACAGAAACAGACTGGACAAGGTCATTAAAAGGGCCGGATCTGTCCTGGGTTTGGATCTGGACTCTGTTGATGTCGTGGCAAAGAGGAGGATTCTGTCCAAAATACGAACAATCCTTCTCACCCGCTATACGTAAGTATAGTAAGTATACGTAAGTTCTCACCGACCAGAGGAGCAACTTCAGCCAGAGACTAATTATGACCAGGTGTTCTACGGAGCGCCACAGGAGATTTTTTTCTCCCTACGGCCATAAAATTATAGAACTCTTCTCTATAGCATTTTTACTACAGGTCAGGGACTGTCAGTAGTTCCTGATTAATAACTAATAACATTTTACACTTTTGATACACTTGTGCAATACTTCTTTTCACTTACACTTGTTTTAGTGCAATAGGTAACTAAATTATGTGCCAGAGCGAATTACTAATCTATTCTATTTTTACTTCTATTTATTGTTATTTTTCGTTGAATTTTACACATCTGTTTCTTTAATTTTATTTTCCTGTCTAATGTATACCCCCAACTTAACTTTCTTCCTTCCCGGTAAATTAATCTGATTAATCTGAACAACTGTATAACCAAGAGCAATTTCCCTCTGGGATTAATAAAGTTCGTTGAATCTTTGAATCTTGAATCTAATATGCAGAGATTGATTTTATACATTTTTTTTGTGTATTTCACTGATCAAACTTTAAATGAATCTACATTTACGTATAAGCTAAAAAGAGAATAAACAGTGTGATAATTGTGCTCATGCATTGCAATTTACACTGCAAGTTAAACCTTGTAGAAGTGGGTATTAGGGCTGCACAATCAATAAAAACATTAATCACAATCACTATCATGCTGCATTCATGTGTTCATGTGAACCAACTCTTTCGCCCTACAGCCATTGCTTCGGACTTTTATCCACTGTGTCCTTGGCTGAGAAGAGGCACTGTCTGGCCCACCGTTCTAACTAATCATAGATGAGTCTGAATTCTCGTAAGCAATCATAATTCAGATAACATGGGTAGCCTAACCTAACCTCAAAGTTGAAGAAAAATATTTATTATTATTCTTGATATTTTTCTTCTTCTTGTTCTTCTTCTTCTGTTATATTTATAGCAGATTAAAGGCTTCACAGCAAGCAGAACCACTTTATGCATGTCAAAAAGGTAATATTCTGATTAAATGCTTTGAGCGTGTAAACACACTTCTTATTGGATCAGCATCCATGTAAACAATTAAGTTGGAAACTCTAATCAGAATTATTTCTACCAGATTGAAGAAATATTGTCCATCAAGTATAAGATAAATGTCACCTTACAGCAATTATTATTATCATTATTATTATTATTATTATTTTCTTTTACATAGGTAAACTGTAATAACATTTTTATATTATACATTCATTCATTCATCTTCTATACCGCTTTATCCTGTATTTAGGGTCGCGGGGACCTGGAGCCTATCCCAGGAGACTCTGGGCACAAGGCAGGGTACACCCTGGAGAGCGTGCCAATCCATCGCAGAGCACACACACACACACACACACACACACACTCATTCACACACTATGGTCAATTTGGGAACGCCAATTAGCCTAATCTGCATGTCTTTGGACTGTGGGAGGAAACCGGAGTACCCGGAGGAAACCCACCAAGCACGGGGAGAACATACAAACTCCATGCACACAGAGACGGGAATCGAACCTGGCCGGGAATCGAACCTGGACCCAGGAGGTGCAAGGCGACAGTGCTAACCACTACACCACCGTGCCGCCTATATTATACATGACACATGATATTTAATTAGAAGAATACTTAACCTGATATGCATTTTTTTTTTAAAGTCATTTCATGTACAGATTGGTTCGACTATACACCCCATATTAGTAAACTTAACACCCTGGAATATATTACAAGAAGTACAGACCATTCATTATGTACGTTCAACATGTATATCCAATTCATATAGCAGAGCATTTTTTCAGAGGATATTTCAAACACTATATAATTTCAGAATTATTTTATTAATTTCAGATTATTAAAATACTCATTTATCCAGTACCTCTGTATTTGAATACTTTAAAGGAAAAAACGCTAGATTTTGGCTTTATTAAAGCTGCACATGATGCAGGCTGGGGATGAAAGAAGGAAAGATTGTTTTCATCAGCTACAATGTTCTGCGCTGGTACACGAGGGATTTGCTTTGTGTGTGCCGCCAGGCGCCAAAGCACTAAATTAAACCAAAGGAGAACTATTCAGCTGGGGTGAAAGGGAGCAGTCAGCAGACTGCAAAGCAGCTCTCATTCAGACTTTCTGATCACTGATCTGATTTCCGACAAGATGGATTTAACCACAGAAACAGCTCAGTTCAGCCGAACAACCATAGACACGGATTCAAAACAAGCCGACATAATTTTAAAGATTATTCTGTTAACACTATGTAAAACAACAGCAAACTATTTATTCCTGATTTAGGAATGCCTTACGTGGTTGTATTCGTTGACTAGCTGATTTTTCACTGGTGCAAAATGAATGATAATGTAAGTGTTACTGTCCTGGTTCCATAGTTGCCCAAGGGATTTGGTCAAAACAAAATTACCATCAGCTAGATGTAATTATGTTTGCATGAATAAATCAGTTTTTGAAGTCAGATGCTCTAACGTTGTAAGAAAACAGCATCAGCAATAGCACAGTTCTAAGACTTTGCATCATTATGCTGTATAAAACCTAAATGACCTATAAAACCAACCTAAATATCAGTTACTTTTCTAAGAAAATACAATAAATAGTACAGCTTCAAAAGATTAATTTACATTAGTACAGAAAATTATAAGTTCTTAAAATGAGTAGGAAAGATTATGGCTCAAATTGCACACTGAAATTAGTTTCTTACATGTAATAGTGCTACTTTCAGCAAAGGAATGAAGTAAAATATCAGCTAACTATCACCTTTATTCTTAATCCTAAAAATATTAGCTAGCATTCAGCTAGTCATTATGACTTGGTAATTCATGACTAGCTGAATGCTAATCATTAGGTGTCACAACGCTAACTTTGTTTGTTGTACATAGCAACAAACAGACTAGAGTAAGAGATATTAGGTCTCATTTATGCTGCTAGATTTGTTGTCTCTTTCGAGTTTAAATTTGTTAGGACTTTAGATAAACTTACACTGAACCTAGCAGATATATCTGATTATACAGTAGGTGATGTTGTAGTGGAAATGTTAGCAAGTAGAACGTAGAGGTAACTATCAGATAACTATCATTTTTATTCTAAATCCTAAAAATATTAGCTAGCATTCATCTAGTCATAATGACTTGGTTATTCATTTTTTTTTATTATTTCCCTTTATTTAACCAGGCAAGACAGATTAAGAACAGGTTTCTTATTTACAACTGTGGCCTGGCAAATTCATGACTAGCTGAATGCTAATCATTAGGTGTCACAATGCTAACTTTGTTTGTTGTACATACTGTAGCAACAAACAGACTAGAGTGAGAGATATTAGGTCTTATTTGTGCTGCTATATTTGTTAGATTTGTTGTCTCATTCGAGTTTACATTTGTTAGGACTTTAGATAAATTTACACTGAAGCTAGCAGATACTGTATACAGTATGTGAGTGGAAATAGTAGTGGAAATGTTAGCAAGTGAAATGTAGAGATTTGTTCATTTAAAATGTAGCAAGAAAAAGTCAAAAGCATAAATAAGCATAAATAAGTAACAGAGTGCTTTTGGTTGATTAGATCTTACTTTTTTCCAGTACAGCAGTATTTGGAAAAACCTGATACATCTTATTTAGCAGTGAAGGATTAATGGCAATGAAATGATAGGGGTTTATGGGAAAGGAAGCATTCACTCACAGCAGGATTGTTAAAATAGAGAGAGCAGAGACTGCAGGTCTTTGCCAGTACTTTGGACAGGTGAAAGAGGGGGGAAGAATGAGTTCTGAAAGGGCCCCAGTTTCAGCTTTCACTCAAGCTAAAAATACAGGCTGTTCACCGGCTCAGCGGCACAAATGCATTTAAAGGCTTTCGCTTCAACACTGCCAGACTTTGGATGTTATTTTAGAGCAGGATGTTTGACAGTTAGGATGTATTCCCTGTGGTAATTCCATTACTGTTAATAACTACACTTTACCATTTGGCAGAAAAGTGTTTCCCATCCTCTTCTGTGAGATCTCAGTAGAGGCATCAGCATGGCCTAATAACTTTGATCAGTGCTGTATTAAGGCTCTAGGCTATAATGTAGCTGTTTATATCTACAACATTTTTATGTGCATCAGCTGTGAGAAAATACTGTATGATCTAACAGACAACAACATTTTGATCTTGATATTATGAGTAACTTGTAAAAAAAAAAAAAAAAAAATAGAAGAAAAAACAAGTTGAGGTCATGTGGATTGATTTCATTCAATTTCGCATAAGAACACTAACCCCAATTCTAGCCCTAACAATAACCCTTTATACACATTAAATGGTGGTATTGTTGCAGACAGGCAAGTACTGTATAAGACAGTGTTGGTTTGTGGTATCACAATCAGAACATGTGTTTTGAGTCATTTTAATGCCTGTTTTCATCCCACACTGAAATTATGCTTATCATTAGTGTTAACACAGACGGGGTGAAGTCAAGTTGAATCAGGTAGAATCAAGTACACCACAGTGGAACACAATCCGATAGCACAGCACAAATAAGACTGTTTAACTTGAAAAAGCAGTCCCAGTGGCATGGGGGAACTGAAAAACTGCCCCAGTAGCAAGCAAATGGAAAAAAGATTCCCAATGATCATAATAAAAGCAAAAGGCCCCTAATGACTACCAGCACTAATAGTATGCCGTTTCTCCAACCAAAAGTTTGCCACGAGTTTGATTACAACAAGCTGTAGAAGAGTTAATTGGGGAGATACTTACTTTATCCAAAGGACTGCACAACCAGTAAGTAACATACTGTAGATATACTGCTTGTGAGATGTATTACATGACCTTATCCAAATACTGTAAGATGGACTGAAAGGAGTTAAAGGTGTAAGTGAATTCACTATCTGGCTCCAGTGATCTCTGAGACGTTCTGTTAAAGACATTTTGATTCTAGAAAATATAACTGTGTATATGAAACTGTATGCTGCAGTTACAGTTTTTTTTAAAATAATATTATGGTTATTTTGATGGAAAACTTCTGTAGAAACTTCTGGTTTGTACACTTAAATATGGTTTGTCCTTGCTTTGTTCTGGCTGGTTGTTCTCGGATATACAGTATGTGGAAACCAGGACAAACTTCCCAATACAAATATTGTTACAGTATATTTTTATTCCTAGTTTTAAAGTTGTAATTGTTGACCTTTGTTCTGACCACCCACGGTGCCGCAACGCATTGATATACAACACCAAAATCTGACTCTCAGCGGGGGACTCAAAGTCTCTTAAATGCAAGAGTTATGGAACGCTCCAACAGAAACGGCACTCTGACTTGACCCAGCATGCTCTGTAAACACTGTGAAACTATATTTCTGTTCTTTTTTTAACATGCCTTTATTTATGCAGATCAAGCAGGGCTTTCGAGCCCCTGTAAAGCATGACATTTTTTTTTTCCTGGGAAATAAACCATTAAGGCTCAACTGTGCGTGATGTGGAACATAAATATCCTGCATTTCTGAAGTCATGCAATCTTTCTTGAGATTATAATGATACAATTTATCTTTTGCTATTCGCTGTCCAACAGGCATAATCAGACATTTACTTTTGGAATCAGAAACTGAAAAATTCATTTGGCTCACATGTTTTGCTGAATGATATGATTATGGAGCCATACCCAAGGCGATAACAGTTATTTGTTTCCTGCTGTTCTGTTTTCAGGTTGGTTCAGAATTATGTTTTCTTCTTATCAGAAAGGAAATAAAAACAAACTCTCACCGTCTTTTATTCGTGCAATGAAATTTCTCAGCCACAGGTGCCCTGCAGTCTCCATCGGATATAAATCAGAGGTAACACAAACTGTCTGAATATATCAGCCTAACTAAAAACATTCCGTTTCCAGTTTCAACGTTCGAAGATGTTTTTAAATGTTTTCAGATGTAAATAACCTCTGCTATGGAAATTCCCCTTCTTACTTTGTCTGTTTTGGAGAAGGAATTTTTCTCAAGGGGCCGCTGATAAACTGCAGAACATTGCTGTGGATCTGCTCGACTCCAACTGTTTCACACCCACTGAGGCTTGTGACCCTTTGCTGCCATGGGAACAAGATACCCCATAATACCACAAGGCCACCCAACCGCTGTGTGACAGAGATTACTCATAGCCATAACCAATTTGGTTGCTCAGAATGAGCGTTTCCTTGTCTCATGAGACTGAATTGAGCTGTCTCATTACAAGCTAGACTTTGTTTTTTTCTATTTCTCCTAAACCCCACTTAGGAGAAATAAAGAGACGTAACTGAGACACAAAGCGAGACATACTTTTGAGAAACATTTGAGAAATCTGAGATGTACATGAGAAACAGAACTGCATTTAAAAGAGAAGCAAATGAGCCATACAGTATATAAGACCATAAAGAGATTAAAGTCAGATATAAATGAGATGCATGAAACAATTTAGAAATATTGTAGCTCTATTGAACAAAAATCCTCAGTTAACAGCATACAGTGTAATAAATTTACAATTCACGATTCACAACTGGCCCATGGTGCTTAAAAATCATAAGCAATTAGGATCCACCATAGAAGCATACAGTAACTTTTTGAACGCCACCATGCCAATCCGAAAAGGTTGGCATTAAAATTATGCACTAGAAATGAATTATGCAGCAAGTTATAGATTAAATATTAATAACCTATTTAATCCAATCTCTTACCACTGTGACTGATTTTTTTTTGTAGTAATAGTAGTATTTTTATTTGTAAAGGAGGTGCTGTTGCATTCAATTACATGTTGTCTCGATTTCCTCTGAACATTATTTGGCTGTGTAATTGGTCACATTCATTTCATGCATGAAGACATCTGCATCAGAGCTTTACAAAGGAAAGGGAATGAAAGTTAGGATACACACACACTGCTACCATATTTAGAAGGTTTCCATTGTGATCTTCAAAAAAGTCAAATGGTTCTTCTCCTTATTCCAAACAGTCTAAAGGCTTTTCACTCATTCTCTTTTCATGTTTATTCACTTGTTATCTGTTATCACTGTTTTTTTTTCTGGAGAAAGCTGTGGTGGATCACAGAAAAACTGGGCATGGGGCAGGAATACTCCCTGGACTTCATTGCAGGGCACCATGCACACATACTGTACTGTACATTTACACCTAAGGGCAATTTATCATAGCCAATTCACCTAAAGGGAGAAAACTGGAGGACAAGTGGAAGAAAATGCAAAACTAAACAGGGCCAGCATCCTGAGCTCAGAATCGGCCATAACACTGCAGAAATTATCATTCATTCATTCTTTTTCTATACCGCTTTGTCCTGTATTTAGGGTCGCGGGGACCTGGAGCCTATCCCAGGAGACCACGAGGCAGGGTACACCCTGGACAGCATGCCAATCCATCGCAGAGCGCACACACACACACACACACACACACACACACACACACACACACACACACACACACACACACACACACACACACACACACACTCATTCACACACTATGGTCAATTTGGGAACTAAATGAGCCTAATCTGCATGTCTTTGGACTGTGGGAGGAAACCGGAGTACCCGGAGGAAACCCACCAAGCACAGGGAGAACATGCAAACTCCATGCACACAGAGACGGGAATCGAGCCTGGCCGGGGAATCGAACCCGGACCCTGGAGGTGCAAGGCGACAGTGCTAACCACCGCCCAGAAATGATCAAGTAATTGTTATTTTATATGTAACAAAAAGTTATTCAAGGTGAAAGTTACGTCATTATACACTAGTGCAGGGATACTGAATTAAAATTTTAAAAAGTCCAGTCAATAAAATGTTCTTTGACCCGAGGTCTTTTTGTGTTAAAATTCAGATCTCTACAGTATACAGTATGTATGCGGTCAATATAATCTCAAATTTCCACAGCATTTCAATAATATATATTGTCAATTTAAGATATGGACAGTTTGATCTTTGATGGCCGTGTATGTAACCTTACAACAATATTTAATGAATCTTTATTGAATCTTTATTTGCATACTGCTGGGCTGTAAATGAATGTGAAAGGACTTTGGTTGCTCCGTCATACTGGTTCCGGTATTCTACACGCCCGCACATCGGACTGCTGCGGATGTGTTTGCTTAAAAGAAAACAAATGTTTTGTCTCATAGTGGCACACCAAATGCTTTTTATTATTGTCACAGGTTCAGAACATATGAGACAAACTGGTTCTAAACCAAGTAAAAGAAGAAATAAGCTTTCAGTGATCTGTCCATTCATCTTTGAAGGTTCGGTTTTTATAGTCTCTTTTCCTTTAAGCCATTGTCTGTCATGTTTTTGTTCCTGTTTCTTCCGTACATTCTGTCTGTACTTGGTAAACTGTTGCGTTGATTGACTCTGCCGAGTGACGTGTATACTGTAGCTACCTCAAGGAAAAAAGCACCAGATTACTGGAATAATAATTATCCTCATATATCAGGAAAGCATCAGGATCCAGATGAACTGTTACTTGGTCCGGATCCAGACCTCGGCCCGGCATGTAAGGATGTATATAGTGTTTACATTTTAACAGTTTAACTGGCACATTCAGTGGCTACAATTGTGAAATGACACAGTTTGTTCTTTAAAGCGTTCACATAGTACAATTAATGAATATTACAAATTTGCAATAGTTAAATATGAATCTTTTATTAATTATTAGGAAACTCCTGTTATATATCCATTATTTTTCTGATGAGTTGAATGAAACCTTCGACGTGCTGTAAATCAATAGGGGTTTTTCAAAAAGCCCTGAGCAGTTCTTTACAGATGGTTTGGTTTATACGGTCTGTGGTTGATGGGGTTTGGCTGTAGCTTTATGAAACTACGGTCAAGCGGTCAACTAAGTGCAAACCATAACCACAATTTCAGACAAATCTAAAGCAGTTCTCCTGAACAATTTTAAAAACATGAATATATTCTATAAAACAGGATTCAACAAGGGGAGGTTTTGGTATGAGGCATGTAAACTGTAAAGGCTCAGTGAAGTGGTGCTTTAAGGAACAAACAGATGACAGACCCAGTCTGGCATTTATAGTTCCTGTGTGATTGTTATACACATGTTTAACAAGGTAGTGCAGTATCATCCACTATATAGCATCCTGCATGTCTGGACGTGTGCATGAACCCTACAGAAAAACAGGATTTTCCTAAAACACAGGAAGAAAGGCTTGCATTCCGCTGTTGTCAGTTATACTGAGAATATTTACAACCTGCCATTATGATCGGCTTAATTCCATTTTTCAGAAACCTTCAGTCAAATTATTTAGACTACGTTGACAATATTGATCTTGGTGTATCAGCTTGATCGTGAGTGAGCATTAATGAGTAATGACGCGAGAGCAATGAACTGAATCAACACTAATTGCATTAAAACATCTCATCTAAGTAAAGCTATACAGACATTAAAAAAAGGATATTGGATAGGATAGGATAGGATAGGCTAAATAAGAAAACTTTTATAACCTATGCAAAGTTAAATACATGCCTGAGACTAACTCCACAGCATGAGAGAAAGGCTGGAAAAAAAACAGAAAAAAAAAAACAGCGGGTTTTTTAAAAATAAAAGACGCGTGTATAATGAATGCGCCAAAGGTTGACGGATTTCCTCTGGCGCATTCATTATACACACGTCTTTTATTTACTCACCTGCTTCACACTCTACCTGACCCCAAAGTCAGGAAGAATTACTTATACAGACAGTATACACTGTACTGAAAAGGGTTCAGTGGTTCACTTCAGCATGTCTAAACCTGGAGTCACGTTGTGTTTGGTTACAATGGAGGTTCAATTAGGAATGTTTTTTCCCTCATTTATAAGTAGAAATATATCAGAAGATATGTATAAAAAAAAAAAGCAAGTAAATGTTTGATATCTTAAATATGTAATATTTATGTAATATGCACTATTTCTAGGTCCCTTTTCCACCTTTCCTTTAGTCTTGCCCAATTCCACCCCTCTTCTATCAACAACATCAAACAATACGTCAGAACACAGGCTAACATATGCGTCCTCCGAGCCATGTGAAGTGACATCTTTTTGATGTCATGAAGCGTTAGGGGTGCTATCCGCTATCCGCCCCTTCCACTTATGTGAACTCACACACGCAGATGATTGGCTAGTGTCATTATGGTGCCGATGCGGGAGTGCAAGCATGCAATACCCCCCCCCACACACACACACACACACACACACCCCACCGAGAGTACACAGCCAATCTAGTCTCTAGGCTCTCGGCTACAGATGGCTGTAGCATCACCCTGGAATCACACTTGTGATCTTTGAATGATAAGGTGAAAGCATTTCTATTGCACCACTCTGGAACCGTCTCGGTCAAAACTGCAAAACTGTGATACTGAGCATGTTAAGTGCCGTGTACAAAAGCTCAGATTTTTCTCATGCCTAATTTCTTCTACTGAAGTGTGCATTCAAGCAAAAGTTTGATGAAAATGGATTATCTGCCATAAAGTTTCCAGCTCCCGGGAATTACTGTAAAGAAATGAAAAGACATACTTAATAAGTGTTTAAATTCAAATTCAGATAAATAACTCATCTAAATATTTCAAAGGTCTCACCAAGAAAGATCAGGAGGCTTATACATATATCTTAACACAATGTATATTTCTAATAAAAATATAATCAAATATTTTCCTTCTCCACATGCAATAACTTATTGTGGCCTTTTGATTTTGTGTTTCACTTGCAAACGGACATCATCACAGTATTTCATGAATTCAGGTATAAACAAATCTAATAACTGTGGTAGCACACAGGATTGGTCAAGAGTGTTTGTGGGAATGGGTGGGACTGTCCAGACTTCCTTTGGGAGCGTATACTGTATACCTGGTCAGGCTTTCCTGCTGTTGCAATTTCTCCATTAAAAATGGAGACATTTGTTATGTGCATTAATAGAAGGAACTCACGCTGGTTACAGTAGAAGTACTCTTCCATTGAATTAACTGCCAAGGAATGTTTAAACCTGGTGCCTTAAAAGTCTCCGTAAATGGTGTGATCATGTGGTTAAGCTGAATTCCTAAATGTCTGGAAATGCTCGGCAAATTTTTGAGATAAGGAAGAAAGAAACGTACAAATCGACAATACTTTTTTGCAAAGTAAAACATTTCTGACATCACATAAACATCTCTGTCTACAGAATCAGAAATGAAACTTGACCAATGACAAATTTAAGTTCACATACGAAACCACAACTATGTTTGGGCATGAAATAATTCGGCCACAGCCATTTCCTAATTTGAGCATTGGCTGAGCAATAACAATCCCCACAGGCGTCCTCTCCTCCATAGCAGGCTGTGTTGGAGTTATTTCAGACAGAGCCAATGAGGCTCGGTGCAGTGGCTGCTTTGGTCCCTGAAAACAAGGGTTGAGAATCCAAATGCACAGAAATAATGCTTCCTGTGTAACCTTTGGTGCTTTAGATATCCTGCTTGACTGAGACAAATCCCTGCTGGAGCTGGACAGTCCGGCACTGAGCTGGCCTGCTGTCTGGCAATGGCCTTTTTGTTTTTCTCTTTTGAATCTCCCGTTCCCTTTTTTTTTTCCTTTTCTTTTTTTTTCTATGTGCCCTTGCAGGTCATTGAACACCATTGGACGGTGCTTCTCTTCCACTCAGCAGGCCTTGCTTTAGTTCACACAGAGGAGTGAGAGAGGGTTGGAGGGAAAGTGAGAAAAAGAGCTTGCCAGGAAAGTCATTTAGGGGAAAGTTGAATTGAGGTAGAGCTTTCGATCCTGGACGTACAACAATCACCAGGGGGAAGAAGAACTTTGCGAAAAAGTCCAGGCAAAGAGAATAAAAAGACGAGGACTTTAAGAATAGGGGATCATTACCTCGGAGAGAAACGGTCTCACAAAGTAAGCTGTTCCCTGTACACCTGTGAGGGTATCAAATGTGCGCTTACAAGAGTGCCTTAATTATTCTCCACTTTAGGAGGCTGAAATCCAGGCACACAGACGAGATAACAGTAATGCTAATTAATTACCGCCATTAAGTCTGACTTCAGCTTTATATCAAATGGCAGAAGACTCAACCAATTGCCTTTAATCGTTAAAGCAAGCAAGCTGAATGATGATAAAACAATTACTCCACTAGCAATCATGCTCTTTTGCATATCTTCAAAGAAATATGGTAAATCAGAAATCACTGCATCAGCTATTTGCTTTTCTTGGGTGCTTGTTTTAGATGTCTGAGAGCTGGAAGGGAGCACGACTGTGCATCAACGTGGAGGAAACTCGCAATCCATCATCCCCCTATCAGCCTCATCTTATGTGTGTGCATATGCCTAAACTACAGGATGTGACCTGAAGGGCTACCAGAATCATGGTTTCACCTCAAATTAGGCTACGTTTGAAACAAGGAGGTTAATAAATAAAATAGCGTGTTTTTTTTAAATAGCAATTTTGCAATTATATGCCATGACAAACAAAAGGGAAAGTTTAAGTGCACATACTGTAGTGTATATACAAGAAGCAGAATAAATTCAGTCGCAAGATATATGGAAAAAATATTGGAATTGTGGGATTATGGATAACCTTGCAAATCAGAAAGCTGTCCATAAAACACAAAGAAAGCACAAAGAGTTTCCCCTAAAATGTCTGGTCAAGTGTGTAGTTTTTTGAGAGATTGGGATTTCACTGAGACCTGGCAACCCTGTATGCGGAAAAGCCGTAGAGAACTTTTTGTTGCAAAAACTGAATTCTTGAAACGAAGGAAAAAGAAATTCATATCCGCATTCTGTTTAGAAATATTAAAAAGATTAAATCCAGACACACACTGTGCAAAGCAAACTGCATGCCTACGGGTTGAGCTGTATTGATTTCGTATACAATAACTTCTCTGAAATAACTGGAATTTACTGGCGTACTGAATCCCATCACTGTGCCCACATCTACAAGAGCGTGATTGATTTTTGCCTTAAAAAGACGATCAAATGCTGAAAGCTCACAATTACAAACACGTTCTTACTGTATGTTTCACATCTTAAAAAACAAGAACCCTACCACACCCATAACAAACTGTTTCTGGAAGTGATTTGCATTGTGTTTCTGTTTCTGGAAGTGATTTGCATTGTGTGTTGAAGTTATTTAGGAAGTCCGTCGCAGTAAACCAGCTGGAATTTCTGCAGCTATACAAATGCACAGAATGTGAAATTAAATGTATACAGTATATTAAACACTGTTTGGGTTATCCATCTGAAACTGCTGCAGCTAACTTTACTGAATAGTGTAAACCATAAACCATTGTGTAATAGCAGAGGTTAATCTATCATAAGCAATTCCTCTAGAAACCCATTTCCGTAAGCATCCATCTGTCTCGGAGAAAACAAAGCCAGCCATTTGAACAGAAATGGGGAGAATAACTCACCAGGGCCATTTTTTTTGTGTGTGTGATGAGACACAGAGGAGTCACTAGTTATTGGCTAAAAGGACAGCAGCTGAATAGAAGAAGAACCATAGGGAGTTTGTGTCATTGCCATGAACTCTGGTCTGGTCATTAAGACCGGACAAAAGGAATAAGAAGAACACAATGGATAAGGTTTAAATATCAAAGTCATTTTCTTTTTCACTCTATTCTTTGCTTTTAACTTTTCTTTCTTTGCTCTATTAAGAAACAGCTTTAACTCTTCGAGCATCTTGTGTGAATAGAAAATGCTTTCTTTTTTACAGAAATGAGATACGCACGGCTATAATTATAGTTCTACTGTATATCAATATCGAACACCTATAAGTGGATGCTTGTCTTGTGCTGGTGTCTCCTCGCTCCATAAAACTAGATATTCCCAATAACATAAACTAGGCATGACTGTGCTCCATTAATTCAGCTGGATTTTTTTCCCCCCTTTTTTCTCATAAATAAAAGCTTAATCAGCTAATTGGAAATGAATCCTTGCCAGCTTTGTGATATGGAATAGAACAATAGTAAGCGTTAAAAAGCTTTTTAAGTGCTTTACACTACCTGTACACTGACTACACATTGCTTTTGCTTAGTTGGTTAGAAGAAAAAGGACATTTATATTCAGAGAAGCGTGTGTTCCTGCAGCCTGATTAAACTGGCAGTTTTAATGACAGCTACAGCCGTTATAGAGTCTCACTTTAAAATTCCCATATGCCACAATGTTATGATTGCGCTTTTCTGTAAAAAAAAAAAAAAAAAAGATCCTCCAAGTTAATGCAAGCATAACTCCATGTGTGACCAAAAAAACATTAAATGCCTTACTTGTGATGTTAATTTATGTTGTATCATAGAAAAAAAACCTATTTATTACAGATGCCACCCTGAGGAAAGCATTTTTTTTTTCATTTACTGCTGAAGGCTTTTATGTAAGTAGGGAATAATACATGATAAGGCATGCTTTATTTAAAAAAAAAAAGTTTTTTTATTTGGCCTGATACAAAAGCAAAATTACTGTTAACACCATATTGCTGATCATTTTCTAATAACAGCAGATGCTGGAGTGTTTCATTCCTCCTATACGCCAACATTTGGTATTTATTAAAGAATGATGCAATGGATACTTCGTATAAATAAAAAATACTTTTAATATTGTGTAACGTTCATGAAACAAGTTAATTCATGTTTTAATTTATACTGTAACTGTTATCTTTCTTCACACACACAAAAATTATTTTTATACCTTGTCATGTTAGAAAACCACAATTCTCCATCCGTAAGAATTTTTTATTTTTTTATCAACATCTGTTAGCTCTGTTATGCTGGAAACTTAGAAAAAAGCTAAATAAATTCTCCCTCTGTGCAATCAAGATCGAGATTTCAACAACTCTTCAATATAAACATAAATTAGGGGCAGTGGTGGCTCAGTCGGTTAAGGCTGTGGGTTACTGGGTTACTGATCGGAAGGTCGGGGGTTCGAACCCCAGCATCGCCAAGTTGCCACTGTTGAGCCCTTGAGCAAGGCCCTTAACCCTATCTGCTCCAGGGGCGCTGCTCCATAAGCTGGCTGACCCTGCACTCTGACCCCAGTTTCCTAATTGGGATATGTGAAAATTGAGCAATTTCCCTCTGGGATTAATAAAGTTCTATAAAATTAAAAAAAAAAAAAATTAAAAAATATAAACTGTCGAAACAATAAACATTATATTGAACAACTCTTCAATATAAACTGGCAAAAAGCTGCGGGAACAAAAAGTGGTCCCTGTGATCTCTGTGAAGTTACAATACACGAGTGATCTCTTTAACATGTTAAACTGGCATGACGTATTACAGTCCATCTGACAAAACTCCCATTCTGCGTTCAGTAATCTCACACTACAGTGCACCATGCATCAGAACAGTGGCCAGTACTACCAGTATGTGGTAGTATGAGTCGGGTGCAGGGCTTAGCAGGGCTGTGAGACAACGGATGCAAGGGGTAAACTTCAAAGACATCGAATTAATGCGGAAGCGCTGCATATAAAATTATGAATCATTAAAATGCATAAGAGCTTAAGAAGCCAGAGTGCTGGAGTGATAAGGATAAGGAAAAATCGGTCAATGGTGATCTGCCTTTATTTAACATGATTATAAATTGACTGGCTCATGGCAGGTTGGCAAACCACAGTACGGGTCCATATGTGTGGGATTGTTGGATCTGTGTGTGTGTGTGTATTTGTATTTATGTGAACTGCGTTAATTAGAGGGAAGAGCCAGTCATATTTCTAAACACAGCATGAAAAGTTCCAAAAAGTACAGAACGACTTAGACAAGGCTGGTCGTTTTTTTTCAGTCTTTCCAGCAGTGCGTCTCTGCTTTCAACGGGAAACTATTTCACCCACATGGTGCTGTGACAATGTGCGTTTGTCCAAAACACAGAACTGTTACTTGGGCAAGTCAAGTTCTTTTCATGCCACAACCAAAGTACTTATTCTCGGCTCAACAAGCTATCCTTCGATCAATGACAGTGAAGAACGTTTACACATTTTGATGCACAACCATGGAACCAGAACAGAGAAAAAGAGTCAGCATTCCTCAAAGAATCCCCACAAAGCCTCTGTTTCTGATCCCCGACTTTGTGCCAAAACTCTTGCCAGACGAGCCATTGGGGGAAAAATTAAAGGCTATTATGTCACACTGTTGGAGAGAACTTGGGAAGAAGAGGTTGGAATCACAGTCCACAACTACAGTATCAAGTCTAAAAAGAATCTTTTTTTTCTGTATTGCATTTAAAATATCATTTGGAGGAGAAAACCTGAATAAGAGGACTGTGATATCATCCTCTCAAAACCATTAGGAGCGCAAGATGAAATGCAATGCCGGCGGAATTGAATAGGCTTTTTATTACAATCTGAACAATGACTTCAGAGGAATATGATACGATCTCACTAAGTGGACACCAAAACATACTTATGTGTGCTTTATAGGATTACTGTAACATTAGAGACCGTCATATCATCTGTATCAGGACATGTTTGTAGACAAATTACTGTAGTTAGTAGAGGAGGGAGTGTCACGGACGCTAGACTTCCAAGGCAAAGACAACATTGATATCAGGGCTGATTACAGAATCAATGCCCATTTGCATAGTCAAGGACTTCAGAATATTCAGGAAGCGAGCCATGATACGAGCTACCTTATGTCCTTGACTATGTATCGGAAACTGGAGGAGTGCAAAAAAAAAAAAAAAAAAAAAAACCCAGCCATCTGGAGGACCCTTAGTAAGGGTTTGGGAAACACTGTTTTAAATGCAGTCTTTCTTCTGCTGCCTGCAAGTCGAATCACACTTGCAATTGAAACCATTAACAAGCTGTCTCTTTCCCTGCAACTGCACCCCATCTCACACAACTATGTATAACTAAAAGGCTTGTCTTTTTAAAAGAAAAAGGGCAGAGCTAAGCATGTTCTGGCTCCGTTCTGGCTCAGAGTACAGGTAATTTCCAGGCTGGGAAAAATGTAAACAGAGGCCTAAAATGAATCAAGTCACCACAGATGCTCCTACACAATATTTCAAATACCTGTACTATATTATTTTCCTAATGAATGGTTAAAAGGAAATTATTAGGATGAATACCATTTTAAAGCTTCTAGACTGTATTTGAAGACAGAAATACTTCAAGAAATACAACAGGAAAAAAAACATTATAAGCCAATTTTCAACTAAAGTTTTTTTTTAACAGATTTCAAAAAGCCAGGGTAGGATGGAGGGAAAAAAAAGAAAGTTACTGACCTCTCAGCAGAAAACCTTTCCTTCAGATAAAGCTGTTACAAACACATTTCAATCTTATTAGTGGTCATAAATTGACCATAACCACAGGCTTCTGTTAAAAATTTTTAACAATTTTTGAAAATCATTATGGTCAAATTCTGGAAAACAAGGTATTTAAAAAATTATTCTACCTATAACGAAGTGTTTCATTCTACTTTCCTGAGATCTCTACTTTACCAAAATGACATGGTAATATTTTTATTTAGGTTACGAAATTAACTTAGAAACTTGCTTTATCCTTCTGCCTACAAAGATGAAATGCATCAGGAAATGTCTAAAGCAAAGCTTTTGCTCGGCTAATGGATTTAAATTCTTTAAAAATCTGCGCATCATTTCTTTCTCGTAAGTACAGGCTGAACATAAAGTCACTCCTTGATTTCAGAAATGTATTATACAAAATCTTTAGGTTAGGTATGTTGAGGTAAGCCTCGACATTCCTAGTGTATCTTTCAATGGAAGTCAAATTATATCTTTACATACAGTCTTCCGTTTCAAATTTCAGGAAAACCAGACTATAATTTGACTTCTGGTGGGTATACATTTCACAGAGGGACATATTTTAGTTCAGGAAAGCCTGTAGTTGTCTGAACTATATATAGTAGGGCTTTAAATGTCATTATGTGCTCATGTGCAGAGTTTTTCCCAAGACATAACACACATAACCATGAATCCCTGAGGTGAAGCTTTTTTTATCATTATATTTAGTCAGATTTAACATTCTATCTGCAAACTAGGAACTTTTTCAGACTTGTCAAACTTTCCTGAGCATTTAACAACAACTTCCTGTAAAGCTGTGATTACATTCATCACCACATATGACCTGTGCAGGGTGGCACGGTTCGCCTTGCATATCCAGGTTCGATTCCCGCTTCTGTGTCTGTGTGCATGTTCTCCCAGTGCTTGGTGGGTTTCCTCCGGGTTCTCTGGTTTCCTCCCACAGTCCAAAGACATGTAGAGTTAATTGCCATTCTCAATTTGCTCTAATGCGTGAATGGGTTTGTGAGTGTGTGTATACAGTATGTGTGTGCGCTCTGAGATAGATTGGCACCCCCCCCCCCACCACCACCACCACCACTTTGTATTTAGGATGAGTGAGTGAGTGATGGATGTTACATCTGTCCAGTTGTTACACATTCAAAGATTACAGGGACCCAGCACACTAGAGTATTGGTAATGGTCTAGGGTTAACCCATTGCCACAGAGCACCCACAGACCCACAGGGTGATCAGCTGGCAGGTACTTACCGCCGACGAACTGCAAGACCCCCGCCACGCGGCCCACGGTGCGGGAGATCAGCTCGGACACGCAGCAGCCCATCATCGCCGTGAGCGCCACGAGCAGCAGCAGTCCGCAGCCGGTGCCCGTGATCACCGTGCAGATGCGCCACTCCACGCTCGGGATGCCCTGAAACGAGGCGTAGCGGCCGCACTGCTCCAGCATCACCGTGGCCTGTCTGGCCTCATCGCGCACCGGGTACGAGCAGCGGCGGAACGTGCCGAAAGACACCGGCTTGTCCATCTGAGATCCGAGCAGCCAGTACGGCATGAAGAAGCCCACGCAGCACGCCGCGGCGCTCAGCAGGGACACGAGTGACCACACCACACCCGCACATGTCAGACTGGAGGCCATGCTCTTCCAGATGATACACACTTCCCAAAGATTCGTTCTGCACAAGAAAACTTCGAGCCTCTTATCTTTCTGTTTATCCACACGCGTTTCTCACCATGGTTCTCTGCGCACTCCGTTCCGTTCCTCTATCACACACACACACACACACACACACACACACAAAGTTTTATGACTTGCATGAGCATATATATTTCCACATTTAGAATTCTCTCATTCCTTCATAGCTTAGTGCAAAATGAAATATTCAACATCTGGAAAGAAAATATATACACATCTGCATTAATATCATATCATATATATATCATATGTATTTTCTGTGCATTGTATTGGTTATGAAGCGCCATAAACAAAAAGACAGCCTATATAAAGCTTTAGGACACTGCGCGCACTGCACACTGTTACAAGTCGTGCCCAAATATACTGTAAGAGCGACATGCATCAACAACAATCTGCGCAATAAAATGATTATAGTGATGTTCGAATACCTAGATGATCAAATCCCCCGCTCGCGGTGGCTCAGGTCCAGATCAGCGAGACATATCCCAGAGTCAGAACGCAAACTTTCGGACACAGCGTTCGTTCCAGGACGTGCGCGAATAAATGTTCCCTAAAAAGTGATCCGGAGTTCAGTTTCAGTACTTGCACTACACACACGGAATCCGAACAGTCCAGTCGCGACAACACCGAAATAAAGCAGTCCTGCGCTCCGCTCGCGCTCTCCGCGGAAAGTGAAGGACGAGCGCGTGAGGGGAGACGGCGAATAAGTACTGGCGCGCGCGCGAGTGAGTGAGCTGGTATGTGTGTGTGTGTGTGTGTGTGTGTGTGTGCGCGCGCGCGCGCGCTTCTCCGCCCAGGAGGATGGGCCAGTTCTCTTGCAAAACACACAGACACGCACGCACACATGCACACGCGCGCGCACACATGAGGGCCTTACATTGTCATAATTATTAATGCAGTTATTTAAATATTACGATATATCCTTAAATCTAACTCTAACCTTAATTTTGGTGAAGTCCTTTTGCTCATTAAAAACAACATGGAATATTTAATCTCACAACATTGACTGGACAATCATGGACACATTCATACACACTTGCACTAAATATTTATACATCTGGACAATTGCACATGTCACTTTCACTAGTCACCTTTCATGCATATTTGCATCACCATGGTCATTTTAAATTATATATATACATATATATACTCCCCCCCCTATATTTCTATATTTTGCAATATTTTATTATGCCCTTATTGTACAGTTTATGGCGGCACCGGTGGTGTAGTGGTTAGCACTGTCGCCTTGCACCTCCAGGGTCTGGGTTCGATTCCCCGGCCAGGCTCGATTCCCATCTCTGTGTGCATGGAGTTTGCATGTTCTCCCCGTGCTTGGTGGGTTTCCTCCGGGTTCTCCGGTTTCCTCCCACAGTCCAAAGATATGCAGGCGTTCCCAAATTGCCCGTAGTGTGTGAATGGATGGGTGAATGTGTGTGTGTGTGTGTGTGTGCCCTGCGTTGGATTGGCACCCTGTCCAGGGTGTACCCCGCCTAGTGCCCGAAAGCCTCCTGGGATAGGCTCCAGGTCCCCCGCAACCCTGATCACAGGATAAAGCGGTATAGAAAATGAATGAATGAATGAATGTACAGTTTATTTTACTAGTTAAATTAATTTTTTTAGTATTTCCTTTTATTGATATTTATTTTACGTACAAGCTTTTATTTTATTTTTATTTTTTATTTTCTTTTTAAGGTCACTGGCGGTCGTGTAAGCATTTCACTGCATATTGTACTGTGTATGACTGTGTATGTGACAAATAAAAAATTTAATTTGAATTTGATTTGGTCTGTTTGTTTATTTATTTACAGTATTATATGTACTGATTTTCCTTTGTAGAGTGACAGGGGCTTTGGGGCCTATCCCAGGGTACACCCTAAATAGGGTGCCAACTCATCACTGGGCACACACACACACACACACAATATTCGAATGCCTGACCCTGTAGGGCAACAGTGATAACCAATTAACCACCATGCTGACATTTGTTTGTTTCTTTATTTGTTTACAGAAGTTCTAGGAACCAAATAACTGATTCTAAAATTTACCCCAGAATGTCAAAAATTTTCTTAATTTTTCCCATAGGTTCCTGCCAAAATATAAGAACATTCCTATCCTTTAGATTATAGATTATAGATTATTATACATATTCTACATATCATTGCATCGTATTTCTACTAATTTGTGTGAAGTGACACTAAGTTACCCCTACCCTAAGGAAACAAAAATAAATATTTGTATGTTCGATTTCTATTAGATTAAATAGCTTGTTGTGATTGTTTTTTTTTCATGGGGGAAAGAGCATTCCGCAAAGTTTAATCATGATGTATTTCTGTCACCACGAGGACATTTTGTCTCCACAAAAAGAAAAATAAACCCACACATACATGGTCTAGACGCACATTTTTTACATCTTACTCATTTGAGAGCAGAAGCTTTTCACTGAATTATGGCTTTTTACTCAGACTAGTGGGCATGATTGCCAGCATAAACCAAAACTAGCAATGATTTCAAATCCATGTGTCATTAGACCACTAGACTCTCCTACTGTAGGTCATCAGGACAATTTTCCTGGTTAAGCCAGACCACAAATTAAATTTATAAATAATATTTTATTACTAATAAATATTACTTTTATTAATAATATTACTTTTCAAATATGATGACCAATATACACATACATGATGTATGATACCTCAGTTATTTTATTATATGTTTTAGTTATATGTATTATTAATTAATTATATATGACTTAAATTCAAGGTCCCGCGACCCTGAACACAGGATTAAGCGGTATAGAAGATGAATGAATGAATGAATTAAATTCAAGGTTAAAAATATATACAGTATAAACAGATTTCCACAACCTGTCAAAATACAGGATACACCTACTAATTCCATGGTCTTTTGTTATGTAATTTCTTTCTACATTGTTAAACAATCCTGAAGGCA
Source organism: Channallabes apus (assembly GCA_030522415.1). Classification (NCBI taxonomy): domain Eukaryota; kingdom Metazoa; phylum Chordata; class Actinopteri; order Siluriformes; family Clariidae; genus Channallabes; species Channallabes apus. Next base: position 25,244,602 of record CM060126.1, read on the forward strand.
TCCAAAATACAGTGGCTTGCAAAAGTATTCGGCCCCCTTGAACTTTTCCACATTTTGTCACATTACAGCCACAAACATGAATCAGTTTTATTGGAAATCCACGTGAAAGACCAATACAAAGTGGTGTACACGTGAGAAGTGGAACGAAAATCACACATGATTTCAAACATTTTTTACAAATAAATAACTGAAAAGTGGGGTGTGCGTAATTATTCAGCCTTGAGTAAGAATTATTCAAGTTCAAGGGGGGCGAATACTTTTGCAAGCCACTGTATGCAACAACCTCCTTTGAGCAGGTGATATTGAGATGTGTCTGCTAGTTTTGCTCTGTAAAGCTTTTATAATAGGTTCTAATCTAAGATCATTTTTGAGGCTGGTAACTCTAAATGACCTTTTGCAAGTTCCGGCCAGAACAGCTGACCTCTCATGTCGTAAAATAACTAAGTTATATCATAGCTGAAAAAAAAAGTCAGTATTGTTCTAGAATGTAAAAAATAAATCCAAATTTATTTTTGCCTGGTATTTTATATACATTTACTGTACAGTATGCGAAGAAGTGCATTAATGGACTGTGATTAATGGACATCGTTGGCCTCGTGCCCAATGTCTCCTGGCATAAGCTTCAGTCCCGTCCCATCCCGTCCCCCCAGCACTGTACAATATAAGCAGTATAGAAGATGAATGAATGAATGTGATGCAGTGATAAAAGCACAAATGAATTATAGATTTGATTAAACGAATCAAGTCGATGAGAATGGATCTCTCTGAGGACTGAGGATCATGCTTTCTGTTTAGCAATGGAATGTTTGTGCATGTGTGTATTTTCTTTGCTCTAGTTATTTTATTTTTCTCTAATGCACAAACTGCGACTTATTTACTTTTTTAAAGTAAAATGCCAAAATAGTTCGTTTTGGTCACTGAGATTAAGGTCACAATTAGATTTGGGTGAAAGCATAGCATTAATTAGCATGATTAATAATTATGTTAATGTAAAGTCAAGGATGGTTAAGTAGATTAGGTTGATTTTTTATTATTTTTTGCATGAACTTCAATCCGAATTACACAAACGATGTGCGATACATTTTTATGATATCCTTTATATTTAATAGAATTTCTGAGCTTCTTTTCCTTTAATTACTATGACTTTGGCTTAGCTCATCTGTCATGTAGAATTAAAAGTAAATTGCTTACAAAATAGCTTTTTTTAATAAAAAAAAAGTGCATCACTAGAGTAGCACGGACTGTGAAAATGTAATCTAGTGTTGGCTGTATCGTACGGCCCTTACAGAACCACATGACCATAGATCAGTATTAAACATGACAATCTGTAGCAGGACTAAAGAAATACACCACTGTTGTTGTTGAGTGTGGAAGATAAAGCCGGAGGTGCATGCCAGGGCACTGGAGTTTACAGAGGTCAAGCGGTGCTGTGAATTATTCAGAAACCCATAACCCTGTTTCCTACCTGAAAATTTTCTGTAGATGTACTTCTGGTTAAGTGCTTAGCATTATGGTCTTGCACGTCCAGGGCCATTTGAATGTTCTCCTCATGCTTGGTTGGTTTCCTCCGAGTATTCCATTTTCCTCCCACAGTCCAAAGACGTGCAGAGTAGATTAACTGGCATTCCAAAATTGCCTGTAGTGTGTATATGTTTGTGTGTGTGTGCTCTACAATGGATTGGCACCCTGTCCAGGGTGTTCCACGCCTTGGGCCCTAAGTCTTCTGGGATAGGCTCCAGGCCTCTACAACCCTTGCACAGGGATAAACGTTACTAAAGATGAATAAATTAATAATTGAAATACTGACAAATAAATGCATTCATTCATCTTCTATACCGCTTTATCCTCCATTCAGGGCCGCGGGGGACCTGGAACCCATCCCAGGAGGCCTAGGGCACAAGGCAGGGTACAGGGTGCCAATCCATTGCAGGGCACACACTCATACGCACATTCACACACTCATTCACACACTACGGTCAATTTGGGAACACCAATTAGCCTAACCTGCATATCTTTGGACTGTGGGAGGAAACCGGAGTACCCGGAGGAAACCCACCAAGCACGGGGAGAACATGCAAACTCCATGCACACAGAGACGGGAATCGAGCCTGGCCGGGGAATCGAACCCAGACCCTGGAGGTGCAAGGTGACAGTGCTAACATAACGAACTGTGCCGCCTCTGCATTTTACACAATATGAAAATGTAAAATCATTCAACAGCAGTTATTTAAATTGAGTTTTAAACCAAGGAATACATTGCTTGTAAATCATGCAATTATACTGTAGTCTCTTTAAAAGATGTTAAAGTCTTAATATAATATTTCATATAATTAGAAGAGGATTATTTATATTTTATACTATCTTGTTAATTAGGAATATTATTTACAATAATATTATTAATAATATAGTAGTTTATAATTTGGAGAATGTATTTCTATGATCATAGGGCCAGTGGCTGAGGCCGGAACTCATTGTCGGGTGTCGCTTGTAGCGGACGGAAGAATATCTGCGCTGCTCAAAACAACTTCCTGGTGGTTGACGTGGTTTGTTTATGATGGCAGATACAAAAGTGGATATTTCATCTGACAGTTCGAGTCTGATCTCCAACAGCGGTAATGTGTCCTCACAGACTAATAATCCGCTGTCGAGGAAGCTTAATAAGATTTTGGAAACCAGGCTGGATAATGACAAGGTGAGAGACAGATTCATTCAAAGCTAGAAGGCTAACTGGCTAACTAGCAGGTGTTAATACTAATGCACGTAGAGTTCAAGTCATGTTTGTGACACTCTTACAGATACATTATACGACGTAAATTATTGTGTCAGTAACTAACAAGCTACAGATATTCCTAATACATATTTAAGAAATATTCTGAAAACCAGTCAGCTAGTTTAACTTATTCATCAGCTAAACAACCAGCTAGTTAACAATAAATGGTGCTATACTGTAGACAGGTACAGTACTATATATATATATATATATATATATATATATAGAGCTATTATTAGGAAAATGCAACTGCAGACGATCAACATATAATTTTTTAAATACCCCTTTTAGTTTTATGTTGTTGTTATTCTGAGGTTGTATTTGTCTAATACTGAGACCCGCTATGGGCAGATGATTATTATGATTTTTTTCACACACACACACACACACACACACACACACACACAAAATTGCCTTAAGATGGGGGCAGTAACTTTTATACATGACTGAATGTGTGTGTGTGTGTGTGTGTGTGTAGAGAAAGAGTCATGCTATTATTCTTCACATGCTACTTGAGTTTAAAATAGATAGAAGTCAGTTATTACTTATCAGGGTTTGACATTGGCACCTGCCAAATCCGGGTAAAATTCAGCTGTGGCGGGTAATAACTTTAGTCTCACTAGTCACTTTGGCGGGTAGTTTATTCTTTGGTATGACAATATATTTTTGTTGTAGTTTTCTCTAAAGTCATCCGATATAATAAACGCATTGCAACGTAATATTACGCGCATAAAACGTGCATGAATGTAATGATGACATTTAATTCCTCTCTCTACACATGCATTGCGCGCACACACACACTCTTTTACTTCCTGTTTGGTGTGTGTGTGTATCATTTCCTTAAAGGGCTATTGCTTCTCAACAGGATGAGAATGTTTGCCCCTTTCACAGGTTATTTACTGATTATATAAAAACGGAATCACTATTAAAATCTATTTAGATTTCATGTTGAATGATAGAAAATTCATCAATTGATTGAATTACCTCACACTATAAAGAGTCAACACTACAAGATAGACCAGAGTCCATTGTCCTAACTCAGAATTCTGATATAATAATACATAATGAATAATAATACCTGATAATAATACACAACACACTAAAATGATAAATGTTCTGTCAGTTTTCACTAATTTATGATTTATTTCCCCCAAATTCTTTTTTTATTGTTTTATTCTATTTTTATTGTTTTTATTATTTACAGTGTTGCACATGGTTGATTGAAGACTAACATTTTTGTACCTAACATGCCAATCTAATATTTTAGCTTAATTTTACACAAAAGGTTAAATAACAGGGGAAAAATATCAAAGCGATCTCTTCATTTATAACTTTTTTTCCCCCTTTAATATATTGTCATTTTCAGTGCACAGTTTTATCTTCTTCTTCTGCTTTCTTATTGCTTTTATGTTCACTAACAGCTGTATTTTTTTTTTTTTGCTTAATATTATATAAAGATTGACTTGACCTTCTCTTCACTATTAGGAGATGCTGGAGGCTTTGAAGTCTCTATCCATTTACTTCACTGAAAACAGTCTTCGCACACGGAGAAACCTGCGAGGCGACATTGAGCGGCGCAGTTTATCCATCAATGAAGAATTTGTGCAGATATTTAAAGATGTCAAGGAGGTATGCGTAGTCTCTAGTCTATCATACATTAGTTTAATACTGAGAATGTACAAACCGGATTCCAAAAAAGTTGGGACACTAAACAAATTGTGAATAAAAACTGAATGCAATGATGTGGAGATGGAAAATGTCAATATTTTATTCAGAATAGAACATAAATGACAGATCAAAAGTTTAATCCGTGAAAATGTATCATTTTAAAGGAAAAATATGTTGATTCCAAATTTCACGGTGTCAACAAATCCCAAAAAAGTTGGGACAAGTAGCAATAAGAGGCTGGAAAAAGTAAATTTGAGCATAACGAAGAGCTGGAAGACCAATTAACAGTAATTAGGTTAATTGGCAACATGATTGGGTATAAAAAGAGCTTCTCAGAGTGGCAGTGTCTCTCAGAAGCCAAGATGGGTAGAGGATCACCAATTCCCACAATGTTGCGCAGAAAGATAGTGGAGCAATATCAGAAAGGTGTTACCCAGCGAAAAACTGCAAAGACTTTGCAGTTATCATCATCAACTGTGCAGAATATCATCCGAAGATTCAGAGAATCTGGAACAATCTCTGTGCGTAAGGGTCGAGGGTGTAAAACCATACTGGATGCCCGTGATCTCCGGGTCCTTAAACGACACTGCACCACAAACAGGAATGCTACTGTAAAGGAAATCACAGAATGGGCTCAGGAATACTTCCAGAAACCATCGTCAGTGAACACAATCCACCGTGCCATCCGCCGTTGCCAGCTGAAACTCTACAGTGCAAAGAAGCCATTTCTAAGCAAGATTCACAAGCACAGGCGTTTTCATTGGGCCAGGGATCATTTAAAATGGAGTGTGGCAAAATGGAAGACTGTTCTGTGGTCAGACGAGTCACGATTCGAAGTTCTTGTTGGAAATGTGGGACGCCATGTCATCCGGACCAAAGAGGACAAGGACAACCCAAGTTGTTATCAACGCTCAGTTCAGAAGCCTGCATCTCTGATGGTATGGGGTTGCATGAGTGCGTGTGGCATGGGCAGCTTGCATGTCTGGAAAGGCACCATCAATGCAGAAAAATATATTCAGGTTCTAGAACAACATATGCTCCCATCCAGACGTCATCTCTTTCAGGGAAGACCCTGCATTTTTCAACAAGATAATGCCAGACCACATTCTGCATCAATCACAACATCATGGCTGCGTAGGAGAAGGATCCGGGTACTGAAATGGCCAGTCTGCAGTCCAGATCTTTCCCCTATAGAGAACATTTGGCGCATCATAAACAGGAAGGTGCGACAAAGAAGGCCCAAGACGATTGAACAGTTAGAGGCCTGTATTAGACAAGAATGGGAGAGCATTCCTATTTCTAAACTTGAGAAACTGGTCTCCTCGGTCCCCAGACGTCTGTTGAGTGTTGTAAGAAGAAGGGGAGATGCCACACAGTGGTGAAAATGGCCTTGTCCCAACTTTTTTTGGGATTTGTTGACACCATGACATTTTGATTCACCATATTTTTCCCTTAAAATGATACATTTTCTCAGTTTAAACTTTTGTTCCGTGATTTATGTTCTATTCTGAATAAAATATTGACATTTGCCATCTCCACATCATTGCATTCAGTTTTTATTCACAATTTGTTTAGTGTCCCAACTTTTTTGGAATCCGGTTTGTATATTATTTATTTATTTTTAAAGGTGGCTGCTATAAAACTTTCTGTTAATTACATAGGAGCTGGAGAGTATACATGAAGATGTCCAAGCCATGAGCTCCTGTTGTGAGGAAATGACCAGTAGATTAAAGGTATACTGATCGTTTAATCGGTAGCTGTTCTTGGCCAAAATCTTTTCTTTTGGTCTAAATGAAAATAATTGTCTTTTTTTGCCAATAGGCAGCCAAGGATCAAACCCAGGACCTGATTTTGAAAACCAACAAACTGCAAGGAGAAAAGTAAGTCAATTTAAAATTGTAAAATATTATGCATTTTAGACTTGCACAGAAACTTTGACTTTACACTTTAGGTTTTTATTCAGTTTGTTTATGAAAACATTATGTTCTGCAATGATTTTTTTTAAAGCTCAGTATATCCTTTAAGGACATTACAAGAATTGTAAAGCCAATTACAGTTCATGTTTGCTATCCTAGAAAATGTTTCTGGATTGTACATGTTCTGCTTACAAAATTCAGTCCTGAAATAACTTAAGAGTGAGAATTTATTTCTTGCTGGCTCAATCACTATTCTGTCTTCTTATAAAATAAAACAAAAAGAACATTTTTAAACTTGAATAACTGCATGTGTTAAAGAAACGAGTGCTCTTGAACCTGGCTTTGCCTTTACTACCGGTTAAAAGAAGATCCTTGTCTCGGGAAGGTTGAGCGCAAACAAAGGATTACAGCTCGATATCTCTCAGCACTGCAATAGCATATGTAAGAGGAATATAAATCTGCTGAGGGTCCGCATTTTTATTTTAGCCTCTTAAAGCTGCACTGCTTTAAAGTGCAAACTGATCTGATTCATTACCAGGATGAATAGATTGAACACTGAAGCAGAATATTTTGTGTAACTCTAATAGATCACCAGTGGAATTAAAACAGATGTTTATCAGTTTAGGATGGTATTAAATGTAAATCTTAAGACCAGGATTTGAACTCTTCGTTAGTGCATTTTCGCATTATTATATCAGCTTAGTGTTAACATGCGTTGTTTAACATTTGCCACTTGAAATATGTGAGCTTTTCTTCAAGACTTACTTTTTCATAATTAATATAGTTTTGTTATTTCTTGGGATGGAAGGAGAACTGTTCTGGTTTTCTTATTTCTGTGGTATTTTAAAACACTGTGCATGTTATTGCAGAACCTCCAGTCCAGTCATAATACCACAATGCTGTTCAAAGTCTTGATTATAGTCATAAGGTGTTTTTCGTAGCAGTATCTCTGATGATAATGGCAGCCTTGTTCTAATAAGTTATAGTTTTTGTATCAAAGGACAAGTCACATGTACAGTGGGGTGGAAGGTATTGAGACAAAAGTGAAATTCTGTGATTTAATGACATTCTGAAAGTGTTAAAATAATCACAGCCAAGATACGTTAATTTCTTAAAAAATAAAAATATTTATTGAAATTGCTATACAAAACTCAATATTTAGTATTTAAAGTTTTTATTCTTTAAAACCTGCTGGATGCGACTAGGCATACAGTGTTAAAAAGTCGCCTGGTGTTGGTGAAGATCATGTACAGAAATATGTAATTAATTTAAGAATTCCCTCGCTTTAGGCGTGTTTGTGATCATCCCGGCCTCGGGAAGGAAAAGTCCTGTCACATATTTGTTCCATTCATTAATTAAACCTGCTGATTCTAATTAGCACAACTGCTCAGCCAATAAGCGAGAACTAATTAGTGAGTAAACATGATGTATGTAGTCTTAACAGTTTTGGCCAACACTGTTAGGTAGACACGTCTTGTCTAATAATAAACAGATTACAGCTGATTATTATTATTTAAAAAAGGGAAAAGTATCAGTTATTGATATTGTAAAGTTTTCTGTATAGAGATGTTAATTTAACTGTTATAGAAGGAGTGTTGGGTGTCAGTGTGTCGTAATGTTTGTTAAAATGTCACAAATGTACAGAACAGTTTGTGCTTTCCGGTTTCCCTGTAACAAGACAACCTGCTTTTCTGCCTTGTACTGTACATTTCATGAGAAAATGAAGGCGTGACCGATTTATAGATGTCGTAACATAATTAATAACAAGAACTTGTGTGTTTCATGGGAATCCCACAACATTAAATGGTATGACATGCCCTTCCTTACATAAATTGTAAAGAACCAATTGTTGATAATTTTTTCGAGATCTATTTAAATTCTTGCCTTTTTAGGTGCAAAACCGTTGAAATTGGCCAATCCTACAGCTGTATAGCCGCCGCTGTATTGTGCCTCATTTGAATCATGTATCTGTATCAGCTGCTAAGTGAAATCAAATCCTCAGGCATGCCGATCAAAATAAACTTTACCTCGTTTCTGCAATGAAAGGCCGTACGTAAAAATAATTAGCTTCTTGTAAGCTTAGAACTGCATGGGTGACTTTTACAATCCACCACCTCCCACCCCTCCCACGCAATCTGCTCTATAGATGTGCTTCAGAGGTTCATCTACAGATTTGTCAAGGTGTTGACATCAGAATCATGAATAATTCTGAAAGTACTGATTATTGGCACTCCATCCAGGGTGTACCGCACCACTGTGTCTCCTGGGGTAAGACTGTATCCTGGGGTGTTTAAAAACAATAACAGTATCCCTTTAATTACAGTCTTAAAATAAATAAATAAATAAAAAAACACGGCCATGAAAATCCTTTTAATCCAGGTCTGGAACAGTCATAAAAAAATTTAATAAAATCCCAGAGAGCATGTTGATCTGAACCAACACAGAAGGTTGATGGGCGGGCCTTATACACACTTTAAAAGGCCCCAGGTTTCAGGGGCGCCAGCACCCTCAATCCTGCATGCACTATACAGTATGTGCACATTATTAAGGTTTTGATCAGTTTTTAAGTGATTCAGTGCACATTCTTGTTTTTTCCAGATTTAGCTTATCTTGTGTTTTAACAGCTCAAAAAACAGCTCAACATTTTTCAAGGTTTTGAAAATAGAAAGTCTTCTGTTGTGTGCAGTGAAGATTCTGCTGAGAGCGACAATAGCACTGAGTCTGGCCTTTGAAATGTATGCAGTAGGGTAATCCGTAAGATGCAGAAAAAAACCCTGAATCAATCTCTATCACTCTTGCTTGCTCATTAGCAATACACCTACACATTAAAGGTACCCTATATTGACAAATGTATTCGCTCACCTGCTTTCATTAGAGTAACATCCAATCCTGAATCCATATGGTTTAATATGATGTTGGCCCCGCCCCCTTTGCACCTATAACAGCTTCAACTCTTCTGGGAAGGCTTTCCACAAGGTTTAGGAGTGTGTTTATGGGAATTTCCGACCATTCTTCCAGAAGCGCATTAGTAATGTCGGAATTATTGTTCCCATCCACAAACAATTCCCACGAGGTTGGGATCATGAAATTATCCAAAACGTCTTGGTATGCTGAAGCACTAAGAGTCCGTTTCACTTGAAGCAAGGGGCCAAGCCCAACTCCTGAAAAACAACCCCACACCAGACGGTTCTCTGAGGACTTGACTTGGCTGCAGTTGCTCGATAGTTCAAGTCTGGAATTTCCTACATGTCTACCCGAGCCTCCAATAACTACCTGGACTTCATATTAGCATCAATCCACATCAACTGTTATACTGAACTGCCTGTCACCTAACACACAGCATCAATTCCTGCTCTCTGTTTCACCCAAATGAGGATGGGTTCCCTGTTGAGTCTGGTTCCTCTCAAGGTTTCTTCGTATTGCATTCTCAGGGAGTTTTTCCTTGCCACTGTCGCCCTCGGGCTTGCTCATCAGGTACCATCTGACCATTTTGATTCATACTTATTCACATTTCATACAAACTTCAATAATGCTTTTGATTGTGTAAAGCTGCTTTGCGACAATGACAATTGTTAAAAGCGCTAAAAAGATAAAATTGAATTGAATTGAATGACATCATACTGGACCGTTATTATTGAAAGGTACTGAAGCAAAACCTCAAGGTGGTTAAAACTTGGATGCAGTTGAGAGAGTGAGCGAGCCTATGTATCTCCACAAAGTAGTAACAAAATAGCACGAAGACAATAAGGTATAGGAGCGGCCATCACAAAGCCCTGACCTGAATCCTGAAGAAAATTTGTGGACTGAAATAAAAACCTGTTGTTGTGCTGAAATGCCAACCGTCCTCAAACCAGTTCTGTCAGGAGGAATGGGCAAAAGTTCTAGCAGTGATTTATGAGAAGCTTGTGGAGGGCTACGCCAAGACTGTAAATCAAATAATAACGACAGTATCACAAAATACTGACAATGTGTATAAAAGCAGAAATACATCTGTCTCTCATCGAAGAGGAAATATAACCTCTTATGGATACAGTAGAAGAGAGTTAAATTAGAAAAGGCTCATATGTATGTACAGTATGTATGCTAATACGTTTGTTGTATTTTGCCTTATAGTGTAGTTGAAATATACTCTACAGCTTGTACTGATCAGGTGGGTTGTGTGTACAGTATGTGTGTGCATGTGTATATGTACATTATTTTATCCAAAGCAATTAAAATGGAAAAATTAGTTTTACTGCGGTTTTAAGAAACGTATCCAGAAACAACAATTCTACAACAAGATACATTATGATCGGTTACTTCTGACCTTTACTTCGTTTCACTTTGCATTCGTTATGAGCGTGATTAGTGGCTAGAGCTACTTCTTCCTGGAACATAAATACAAAAATGGACGTTTCTGCCTTTTCAAGTGAAGTGCAAGTCAGTCACTCCAGTGAAAAACGTCTCATAACTGATTCTATTTCAGCAGTTTGGTAAAAGCAAACGCAATTTATGGCTCAATTTTTCTTTCATCATTTCCGCTGTAGCCCATGACCATTTTGTCCTACCTCTGTCAAGCTTTTTGTCTGATCTTTAGTTGGATTTTGCGTTTCCATTTCGTGTTTCGTCTAAGGAATATAAATGAGCGTATAGAGATTCGTAGATAAGTTAGAAATTCAACTTTTGATGAGGGCTGATGAATGATTCATAAGCCGTCTCCGCGAGTGTTATTCCTCACTTCAGCGCAGCATGTGTAATTAATAGTGTCATATTTCTTGTTGGCTGCTCATTGTGAATTCTACTGATTGTGGCCTAGGAGAGATAAGGGAGACAATAACACTTGCCCCTGGGCAATAAGACGAGAGACTATACCGTCCAGCGAGCGATGAATCAACTCATCTGACTGAGCATTTCCATCGCTTTCCACCACCCACAGATGAGATTTACGGCCCCTGCTAGTGACACAGACTTGTTTACGGCCATTGAGAAGCTGCCAATAAAACTCATTTCGGCGTAATTGATTAGAGGGAGAAGCGATCAAGGAGGTGACAGGACCGCTCAGCAGAATGTCTCGCCTGATGAAACATTGGCATGTGAGAGAGAGAGAGAGAGAGAGAGAGAGAGATGGATTGCGCAAAAGAAAAGTAGAGTGATTTATGCACATTGTGAGAGTCTGAGTGATAGAACAAGGTTGAAAGTGATTGTGTACGGAAAGCGACTGTTGGAGTTGAGCAGTGCAGGTTTACCATGTCTCTGACCTTGTGCAACAACATCTGCCACTGGCACGTCGCCACAGCACTGATGGGCATCTGGTGACTTCATGCTTCAGTAGCGCTGACCTCAGACTACGGAATGATTTCTGAATTATATATCCCATTTAACATTACACTTGTATTAATTCCTAATCTATGAGGCTGAACTGATTACATTTTTATTTTATTTATGACCGTGATATCAAAGCTTTATTTACTGACCCAACATCATGACGGCTTATGATTGAAGTCACACTCATAGTTTTTACGACTGAAATGATCACCAGCAGATTAATACCCAGGTCTCCATCACTGAACAGTTAGTGACCTCAAGAAAATGGACCTCATGTCAACATAAACACATTCCCTGTTAAACAGTTGGGTGGGTTTATTTATGGCCGTGTTATCTGGTCCCACCAGATAAGGATGGTGCCCTTATGAGTCTGGTTCCTTTCAGAGGTTCTTCTACGTCATCTCGGGGAGCTTTTCCTTGTCACAGGCAAGTTGATAAAGCTATCGGCCAAAGCACAGTACTGGTGCTGATTTTATTATTATATATATATTTTTTTTAATGTGTGTGCCAAAGAATTTATTTAAGAAGTGACCGATCTTGCTTCCCAAAAAATGTAAAGCTGCAGTGATGGTTTTATATGTACCCCAAAAATTTGTAAGTATTTATACTAAAATTGGTGAAAGCTTCGACAAGCATATGACCTGTAAAATTGTTGCTTAAATTAGTTATTGGTTAGAATCTTTTGTAAAAACAAATCTGTAGTGTCTGTAACCAATGTCAAATTCATGTTGCAATCACAACAATTTAGCATTTTACACTTTTTTAGCCTTATCATGTAAAATCTAAACTGCCCAAGTTGCCTAAATGACAATTAAGATCATTGAAAGATTTTGGTGAAAAAAAAAAGTTACAGACACTGAATTGAAAGGCAATAAATGGTATTAAGCAAATGTTACTTTTTGTCTGATAAAAATATAAATGTGTATGCATATTTACAAAAAGCGAAGCATGGTTCGGGAGATGAGAAGCGTTAAGTGTTATGAAAAATGGTGTTATGATCCGATCTGAAAATTCACTTATTTTATTATTATTATTTTTTAACCTCGGGGAGACACTTTTTTTAGCACAAGTATCATGTTTTTTCCATATACAGTATATTTATAAATATATAAATAGATTTATTGAATAAGAAGAATATGTATTTCCATAATTTGTCTAGTGTTAGTGCTATATAAATAAAATTGAATTAAATACTGATTTGACAGATACCGTGTGCATTTTACTGGATCATAATTCAATCCTGATACTAATATGCGCTGATTTGATCCTGATTTAATACTGATTCCATGGGAAATTGATGAGTCCATCTGATTTAATAATGATTTGACACTAATATTGAAAATGCATAATCTCTGATTTAGTACTAATTTTAGGTTTGTTCAAGCCCAGATTGTGACGATTGGTGTTGGAACAGTGACGTCCTTTTCCAAAGAACAAATATACCGGGGGGAATTTTACATAAGTGGCCTGAATTTCATTATTTTAATAAGGCATTGCAGGTGGAGAGCAGCTCTTCTGGCAAATGAATCTTTCTAGTTTTAAAAAACGCTGCTGACCTTTTCGCCAGTGAATTATTCATTACTCGCACTTCTTTTTCTTGTATCTCAGTAATAGGTTTTCTATATTTAAACTATTGTAACAGTGTCTGTCGATAAATGGCTGTGACATGAGGGGTACACACATTTTAGAGGACTATTATGAAGTTCACAGAAATAAGTCACATTCCAGTTAGTTGAATAACAAAACGTATCGACATGAATGTAATAATTGTGACTCTGGGAGATTGAAATTTCGCATAGCAGCTGCAATAGTCAAATGAAATGTACGTCAGTCCTCAGTTTATTATACTTCTGCCTAGGACCACAGATCATGCTGACGTTTTAGCTTTATAAAACACTCATGCAGTTTATTGTTTAGTGTAAACATGATCCTATTATGCTTTCTGCTCGTGTTCTGAAAATGCATTAAGGAAGTGAATAGCATTTCTATTATCTGGAGGAAAGTCTCCTGATCCAATCAGAATGTTTAATAAATATAGAGTGTGCCGGTTGGCATTGTCATTTTGTCCCCCAGGCCCTTTGGGAGCAACTCTGTCTTAGTGACATTTCCATCAGAGAGTGTACAATAGATTTGGCCAGATGGGAGTGTCCCTGTCTGTCCAGCTGCTCTGTAACCTTGTCTGACGTCTCGGATAACTCAAAGAGAGAAAGCTATGGGAGATACAAGACAATGACGCAGGATCCATTTTTTTATTTTCTTTTTTTAATGAACAAACCGATATAACAAACGGATATAAAATATTAAACCGCAGACTGCTGGTGTCAGCTTCCCCAGCCTGGAAAACTCTCCCAACTGACCTTTGATTATCTGTGTGGTTCTTTGTGCTGGACTTCATTGTATAGACCTAAGTGCTGACCTTTTTTTATTTGACTTGAGATGTACCGTCAAGGGCTTGACATGACATTTTAGATTGCGGAAAAAAATAAATAATCCTGTTCTGTTTCTCCCTACCTTACTGAAAACCGAGTTTCTAGTTTCTTATTTAGTTCGAAGGATGCGATATATAGTGGTAGCTTTCAGTATGCTAAGAACATTTAATGCAAAAAAAATAAATAAATAAAAAAATGCTCTCCTGTCCATTTCTACCTCATTTACAAGCAGCGTGTATCACCTGAAAGCTTCTCCGACAAGCCTGGTTTCAGTGACAAATGAGTATCATGTCTAGATGAGAAAGTGCCTCGCGCCCTCTGTCTGCCTCCCACGTCCTCTCCATCACTCAATGCAGCGGCGTCGCTTGCTCTACGAAGAACACGACAGCCATCCCTAGTGATGAGAGGAAAACAGGCCCTGAATAAAAGAAGCCCGAGGACAGACAAACGCGTAAGCACCTGTTAGCACTGATTGTCCCCCCGCCGGAAGTTTTGTTGAAAGAAACTTTCACTAGCGGAAATGAGAGCTTGTTAACACATTCTATGAAACCTTTTGTTTATTACTAATTATAATAGTTTCTGTAGTGTTTGATGTTATTTTTTACTGATGTATAGCTAATCATTCAATGAATTATTATAGCACAACATATTAATATTTAGTAACTGTTAATGCAAATTTACAGTAATATATTCCACAATACCGTCACTGAGAGCTTCAAATGAAGTAAAGGATGTTAAATTATTCCCCATGATAAATTATTAGTCATGACAAAAATGATAAATGTTCTAAGGCATGAAAGAATGATATAATTAAAATAAAAAAGTAAAATAATTTAAAAAAAAAGAGTGTGGTTGCACAGTTTCTATTGCACAAAACTATAAGATATTGCAACTATATCGCGTAGCTATATTTGAGATCTAGTAACTATTGTTGTTATTGTCACTGTAATAATGACCGTCTGCGGTGAGGGGTTCACTGGGAGCAGCTCTGATTTGTACAGTCTAATAGCAGCAGGAAGAAAAAGACCTTCGATATCGCTCCTTCAGACACTGTTCAGGATGTAACAGTCTGTCACTGAAGGAGCTGCTCAGAGATGAAGCTGTTTCATACAGAGGGTGAGAGTCATACTCCACTGATGATGATGATGATGATGATGGCTACCATTCTCATTTTTCCCACCTCCTGTACATTGTCCAGGGGAATCCTCAAAACTGAGCTGTCCCTCTTTATCAGCTTGTCCAATCTCTTCCTGTCTGCAGTAGAGATGCTGCTGCACCAGCAAACCACCAGGCCACCAAAAAAGATACCTTCAGTATTGCTCAAAAGACCTTCGCCTCCTCAGGAGAAAGGGTCTGCTCTATCAATCTCTATAAACTGGATTTATGTTGCTTACATACTATACAGTGTGTGTGTGTGTGTGTGTGTGTGTGTCTGTAATTTTTGAAAGCACTGACATTTTTAATGCTTTTTTTAATTGTTAAATTTAATTTGCATCGTAATTTATGACCGGTTTAAGCAAAGTTACGGTATACAAATTGTATAAATATGGGGTTAACAGAAGGAGTTACATGGAATGTTATGTAAAATTAGGGTCGTTCCGATTCCGATACCATTTTCCTAAACATAACCTATTTATGCCCGCTAGCTTTGCTAGCTTAGCTTACTTACGGAGTGTCACGGCGTGCGCCTGTGATGGGCGTGCGCCCAAATTGATATCGCTCCTCGCTCACTAGTTAGGTGGCCTCCCCCCCTTTAGGTATGTGAAGGAGCAGGGCCGCAGAATCAGGCAACGGCCCATGAGCTATCGCCGCTAATGATCCCGGCGCTATAAAACACAGCGGGGAGTGTAGCTCGGGGTCTGACTGTTGGGAAGCTGGACTTTGCGACGCGGTGGATTTTATGAGAGACGGTGGCACAAGAGCGGGGCGATGTGATGCACCCCAGAGACTTTAAAAAGGGCGGCGCCTTTGATCTCCGCGAGAGGAGCGCGTGAACGAGCTTCACGAGCTCCCGCGGCACCTTCACTTCCGCGTCGAGCCCGCCTTCGCATCCCTGCCGCCGAAGTGGAAAAGACCGCCTTTAACCTTTTCCTTATCCATTGTTCTAAATAAATTACCCTTTTCCCTGTAAGACCTCGCCTCGTGTCCGTGTTTCATGGTGTCGCCCGTGCACTTAGGGTCGAACCCGTTACACAGGGCTAGTAGTATTTTACTTAAAAAAAGAAATGCTATATATATACACACCCAGGTATCGGAATCGGTATCGGGAGGGGAAAAATGGTATCGGAACATCTCTATGTAAAATGCACACATTTATCTTTTTAAAACAAAGTTACTGCTTCCTGTTTGTTTGCTGCGGTGCAGAAAATGACAGGGAATGTCATGTTTCATGTTTTGTCAAAAACTTGAACTTATGCCGCGAATAACCCTAGCCAGGAGGCATGAACAATTCAATCCATACGAAGTGGGTTTACAGTCAAGCCACTGGCTGTTTAAGGAAAGTTTACTTTGTCTCAGAGCATGGGTGACTGCTCGGTGCATTTCACGAAGCCGTTCGTTCATCTGCCAGCCTTTTGAATGATTTCATGGCCCGAGTTGGATTGAGGATGCACGAGCGGGCAGGCACAATGAAACATGAGCACGGGAGTGGAAATGTATTCTCGTATCGCCATGACACATAGCTACACTTTGCATCTGTATCAGGATAAGGAAAAGACGGATATGTGCGGTTTTCTAAATAGAGTTTTGTAAGTTATGGTTTAGCTGCAGGACTGGCGCTGTGAAGCTGAAGATAAATAATTTTCCATGTTAAATGCTGCGCTGTGGATGTGCGGCGGTGAGATAGACGGCTTACTGAACACCCTATAGGACCACTGGTGCATGACATAATAATCATTTAATGAGTTTGCCAAGATCACACTGAGGTTGAAAGTAACGATTGAACCAATGTGAATACGTATATATAATGTGATTGTATATACAGTATGTACTAAAGTTTAAAACTTAAAAAAAATCTGTGTGTCTTTGGAGGAAACTGGAGCACACTGAGGAAACAAACCAAGCATGGGGAGAACATGCAAACTCCATACACACAGACCCCGAGGGGGGAATTGAACCCTCTCCCCTGGAGGTGCAAAGTCACTGTGCTAACCACTAAGGTGTCACTTAGAAATGGTGTGTTTTTTTTTTTGTTTTTTTTTGGTATTATGGTATATAATGCATTTCTTATTCACGTATAAGTGGAGTTTGCATGTTCTCCCCATGCTTGGTTTCCTCTGTGTGCTCTGGTTTCCTCCAAAGACACACAGATTAGGCTGATTAGCTTTGCCAAATTGCATGTAGTGCATGAATGAGTGTGTGTGTGCGCTGGGCAGTGGATTGGCACCCAATCCAGAGTGTACCCTGCTTCGTGCCCGGAGTCTCCTGCGATAGGCTTCAGGCCCCCCACGACCCTGTAGACAGGATAAGGCGGTATAGATGGTGAGTGTGAGCAGCATTTTCTTTTTTTTTTTTATTTACTTTTTTAGAAAGAATATACATACATAGGCAAGGACATTTATAACTTCTCTGTATCTCAAAAAAAATAAAAAATAAATAAATAATAATAATAATATATATACATATATATACATACACATACACACACATATATATATATATATATATATATATATACATACATACATACAGTGGTGTGAAAAACTATTTGCCCCCCTCCTGATTTCTTATTCTTTTGCATGTTTGTCACACAAAATGTTTCTGATCATCAAACACATTTAACTATTAGTCAAAGATAACACAAGTAAATACAAAATGCAGTTTTTAAATGAGGGGTTTTATTATTTAGGGAGAAAAAAAATCCAAACCTACATGGCCCTGTGTGAAAAAGTAATTGCCCCCTGAACCTAATAACTGGTTGGGCCACCCTTAGCAGCAATAACTGCAATCAAGCGTTTGCGCTAACTTGCAACGAGTCTTTTACAGCGCTCTGGAGGAATTTTGGCCCACTCATCTTTGCAGAATTGTTGTAATTCAGCTTTATTTGAGGGTTTTCTAGCATGAACCGCCTTTTTAAGGTCATGCCACAACATCTCAATAGGATTCAGGTCAGGACTTTGACTAGGCCACTCCAAAGTCTTCATTTTGTTTTTCTTCAGCCATTCAGAGGTGGATTTGCTGGTGTGTTATGGGTCATTGTCCTGCTGCAGCACCCAAGATCGCTTCAGCTTGAGTTGACGAACAGATGGCCGGACATTCTCCTTCAGGATTTTTTGGTAGACAGTAGAATTCATGGTTCCATCTATCACAGCAAGCCTTCCAGGTCCTGAAGCAGCAAAACAACTCCAGACCATCACACTACCACCACCATATTTTACTGTTGGTATGATGTTCTTTTTCTGAAATGCTGTGTTACTTTTACGCCAGATGTAACGGGACACACACCTTCCAAAAAGTTCAACTTTTGTCTCGTCGGTCCACAAGGTATTTTCCCAAAAGTCTTGGCAATTATTCAGATGTTTTTTAGCAAAATTGAGATGAGCCTTAATGTTCTTTTTGCTTAAAAGTGGTTTGCGCCTTGGAAATCTGCCATCCAGGCCGTTTTTGCCCAGTCTCTTTCTTATGGTGGAGTCGTGAACACCGACCTTAATTGAGGCAAGTGAGGCCTGCAGTTCTTTAGATGTTGTCCTGGGGTCTTTTGTGGCCTCTCGGATGAGTTGTCTCTGCGCTCTTGGGGTAATTTTGGTCGGCCGGCCACTCCTGGGAAGGTTCACCACTGTTCCATGTTTTTGCCATTTGTGGATAATGGCTCTCACTGTGGTTCGCTGGAGTCCCAAAGCTTTAGAAATGGCTTTATAACCTTTACCAGACTGATAGATCTCAATTACTTTTGTTCTCATTTGTTCCTGAATTTCTTTTGGATCTTGGCATGATGTCTAGCTTTTGAGGTGCTTTTGGTCTACTTCTCTGTGTCAGGTAGCGCCTATTTAAGTGATTTCTTGATTGAAACAGGTGTGGCAGTAATCAGGCCTGGGGGTGACTACAGAAATTGAACTCAGGTGTAATAAACCACAGTTAAGTTATTTTTTAACAAGGGGTGCAATCACTTTTTCACACAGGGCCATGTAGATTTGGAGTTTTTTTTCTCCCTTAATAACGTAAACCTTCATTTAAAAACTGCATTTTGTGTTCAATTATGTTATCTTTGACTAATAGTTAACGGTTTTTGATGAGCAGAAACATTTAAGTGTGACAAACATGCAAAAGAATAAGAAATCAGGAAGGGGGCAAATAGTTTTTCACACCACTGTATATACACACACACATAAAAAATAAGTAAATAAATAAACATAAATAAAATAATAAAACCGTAATAATAGTAATAATTGTTCACACACACACCCACTCACACACACATATATATACATATTCACCTACCCATATACACGTATATAACCACACACACACACACACACACACACACACACACATATATCTATACATACACATACATATATATATATATATATATATATATATATATATATATATATATATATATATATATATATATATATATACACATACACACCTGCATACCTGCCTATCCACTCGCCCATACATACAAGAAATAATATTGCTGTCTACATTACACACACCCTCATCTATAGTGAAACAACTAAAAATAAATATACGTGTGATTAAATAGGCAGATAAATAAAATAATACTAATAAAAAAAAAAATTAAAAAAAAAAAATAGATACAAATCTAAGGTATTGTTTGTTCCCAGCCTAAAAAAAACAAAAAAACAACCAAAATATTACATCTGTGATGTATTTTCTTCCACTTAACAACTATATACACATCCGAACAATAGAACAAGGGGAGCTCTTACAACATGTGTTAATTTGTGCATTATTGCCTACACTGCACTTGTTACAATTCAGGAAAAGTCTGGGCGTATTGGTTTAATGTAGTCCAGCCATTTACTCCAGATCTGCAAAAAATCTTCCATTTGAGTTCTCAATGAGAAGGATAGTTTTTCCATTACATATATATCATGTATGATATCAATCCATCCTTCAACTGTGGGAGGCTCTGGTTTTAACCACTTTCTAGTAATTGCTTTTTTACTTGCTGTGAGAAGAATTAACATAAATTTTCTCTTCTTATTGTTTCCTCCATCTAGAATGATGTTACCAAAATACAGGGATTCGCAAGTAAAATTAATCTCTATTTCAAAAACAGCTTCCAAATTCCTTTTAATCTCTTGCCAATATGGGGTTAGTTTTCGACAAGCCCAAAATATATGATGATGATTAGCTTGCCTTTCCCCACACTCTCTCCAGCAATCAGTACTATTTCCCTTGTGTATTTTCTGTATAGGAGTAATAAAGAACCGGATAACATTCTTCCAACCGAATTCTCTCCATAGTGACGAATTTGTAGACTCCCATTGTGATTTGCAAATTTTCCCCCAGTTCTCCTCTGAAATATTGAAATTTCCTTCCGTGTTCCATTTGTCTCTGACATATAATGTGTTCTCCTGTACCGTTTGCAAAAATCCATTATATAATTTAGAAATAATCTTATTGCATGGCTGCGCCTTTGACACTGCTAGGATCACCTTTATTATTCCTGTCTCTGCTATTTTCAATACTTCTGATTTAAAATTACATTCAGCATAGTGTCTTACTTGAAGGTACCTATAGAAGTCGCTATGATTAAGTTCATACTTTCCCTTTAGTACTTCAAAGCATTGAATTTTACCCTTGTTAAACAATGTATAATAGTTTGTAATACCTTGGCGAGCCCATATTTTGAAACGGTCATCTAATCTATTCGGGGTGAAGTCCGTATCATAGGCACACCATCTTAATATTCTCGACGCATCTTCCAAATTGTCCATTTTCTTTGTTTGGTGCCAGATTTTAAATATTTGATTAATCCATGGATTTGCTTCCTCACTCATTCTAGTTCTTAATTTAGTATCAGCAACCAGTGCAGGTAGAGGAAGATCACCCATCATTCCTCTCTCCATTTCAATCCATCTTGCTGAGTAAATTGGACTACACCAACAAACAAGTGGCCTTAGTTGAGCAGCATAGTAATACTTCTGAAGACACGGAAGGCCTAGCCCACCCCCTTCTTTCCCTAGTTGCAACGTTTTAAATCTAACTCTAGGTTTTTTACCTTGCCATAGAAATCTGGATATTAACTTATCCCATTCTGTAAATTGTTGATTTGATACTTCTATTGGGAGTGTTTGAAATAAATATAACAATTTTGGTAAGATTATCATCCGCACTGAGTCAACTTTTGAACTTAAACTATAGAGAGGGATAAGGTTCCAACGGAGTAGATCAGATTTAATTTTTTTAAGAAGGGGACTATAATTTATATCAAATAGTTTAGAGTGATCACCCGAAATATTTACTCCCAGATATTTAATTGACTTATTATCCCATTTTAGATTAAACTTCTCCTTGATTTGTCTAGGTGGTTCATAATTAAATGATAATACTTGGGTTTTTGTGACATTAAGTTTATAACCTGACATGGTCTCATATCCTTCAAGAAAGTTAAATAAAATAGGCAGTTACTTTGTAGGTTGGGACATATAGATCAATATATCATCCGCAAAGAGAGCTAATTTATGTTCTCCAAACCCCATGTCGATACCCTTAATTAGATGGTTTTGCCTTATCCATTGGCTCAAAGGTTCAATAAAAAGGGCAAATAGTAATGGCGAGATGGGGCACCCTTGTCTTGTACCCCGTTCTAAAACAAAAGGATCTGATAAATCTCCATTAATTTTGATTCTCGCATAAGGCTTGTTGTATAGTGTCTCGATTATTTTTATAAACTTATTATGAAATCCAAATTTTGCCAGTACCTTGTATAGAAAATCCCACCTCACTGAGTCAAAGGCTTTCTCTGCATCTAAACTCAATAGAGCTGCTTCCGCTCCATGGTTAGAAATGTAACTGAGTATATGTAGAGTTCTTCTAATACTGTCTGATGCCTGCCTTTGGTTGATGAAGCCTGTTTGGTCCAAATTAATGAGATCCGGAAGAATCTTTTCTAATCTCCGAGCCAAAATGGAGGTGAACAACTTATCGTCAACATTTAAAACACTAATTGGGCGGTAATTACTACATTCCATTCTATCCTTCCCCTCTTTCGGAATAACTGAAATTATCGCTTCTCTCCATGAAGGTAAGATTTCTCTTTTTTGTATTACCCAATTAAGTGCCTTTAATAAAGTTGGTGCCAAGTGATCGAACATGTTTTTATACCATTCTGCAGAGTAACCATCCGCTCCTGGGGATTTACCTGGCTTTAATTTTTTTATTGATATTTTCAACTCTTCCATCGTAATTTCCGCCAATAGTAGTTCATTTTGTTCCTTTGTTACAGTGGGTAATTCTAATGATTTTAAAAAAGAATTTGTTTGCCCATCATTATCTCTTTTAGGTTGTGAGTAAAGAGCTTTATAGAATTTCTCAAAACTCCCTTGAATTTGCTCCGTTTTACAATGTATTTCCCCTGTCTGAGTATTTCTTATTTTATTTATGGTTCTATCTGTTGTTTGTTTTCTAAGTTTATATGATAACAATTTTAATGACTTCCCTCCTACTTCGTAGTACCTTTGTTTAAGGAACAGGAGTTTCCTTTGTATTTCTGTGGAGTATATTTCATCTATTTCCTTAACTATTTTTTGTATATCTCGCTTCACCTTTTGGTTCATTGAGGTTGTGTGTTCTTCCTGTAGTCTTTTTAATTTAATTTCAAGATCTTGTAGTTTCTGCCTTCTAAGTTTCTTCAAATTGGTCGTGAGTGCAATAATTTTACCTCTTACCACTGCTTTCAATGCGTCCCAGAGTATTGATGGCGTCACTTCCCCGTTATCATTCATCTCTAAATATGACTTAATCTCCTTTTCCAAATTTAGTTTAATCTGTGGATTATTCAAAATATCTGAATTCATTCTCCATACCGTAGATCTAGGTTTTTTATCCAGGCCCATCACCATATAAATGGGGCTGTGGTCTGAAATATCCATCGTACCCAGTTCACAATGTTCAATCAGATGTAGATCCTTTTCAAAAACAAAGAAGTAATCTATTCTAGAGTATGTCCTATGAGGGTGGGAGTAATAGGTGTAATCTCGGACCTTAGGATTTAATTCCCTCCCCACATCTATAATTCCTATTTCCTTAAACAAGCCATCTATCTTTTTAATTAGTGACTTTGGTTCCCTGATATTGTTAGAACAGTCCAATTTGGAGTTTAAACGTATGTTAAAGTCCCCTCCACACACTAGGATTCCCTGAGCTTTAGTGACTGTTAAATCAAATACGTCACGGTAAAAATTCCATCCTGAGTCTGGTGGAGCATAAACACTCAAAAAACTTGTTAGAATTCCCTCTATTTTCCCTATTATCATTATAAATCTCCCTTCTTTATCCTTTATCTCAGATATATGTTCATAGTTTACCTTTTGGGATATAAGTATGGCCACACCTCTTTTACGTGTAGATTTATAGGATGAAAAGTATACATTTTTAAACCCCATTTTTTTTAATTTTGTGTGTTCTGTATCATTTAGGTGGGTTTCTTGTAAAAACACAACCTCTGCTCCTGCCTTCTTTAGTTTAGATAAAATTTTCCCTCTCTTAGCTGGACTAGTTACGCCATTAACATTAAACGAGGCAATTTTCATACTTTGCAATCAAATTATAGATTGATTTTAACAAATATATCATTACACAAAGCTCCCCCTTAAACAAAACGAACCAGAACAGGTTAACAATCATTAAATCAAAAATATAACACAAAGTGTACAACATACAGTGAACTTCCAAAAGTGAAGTCATTGTCATGACTACGGTGGAGCCGTCGCCCGACTCCAAGGGAAAGCCCCTCTTTATGGGTCTATAGAAGGGGCCCTTGTGGATGGCAGTGAAATAATATGCCATTCGAGCTTAGCGAGTCACATTTCCCGATTAATCGCAACTTCACTCTATTCAAACTAGGCTTATATATTTATGACTAGATGTAGATTAACTTTATAACTCTCTCCCTCTTACTATCTTAAGTACCTTCGCCGTTCATCACGCCCGTCTACACGACGCGGCATTCTCCCAGCACCTTCATTTGTACTCCTCTTTCATGAAAGGATGCTTCTCTGTGGAGTTTATGGCGGCGTCAAACGTGCATCCACTCTTCGAAAGGTTTGCAGCTTCTCTTTAAATGACGGTGCTCCCCTCTGCTGCTTATCAGTGCTCCTGGTGTTCCTCTGCCACGACATTCTCTGAATCCGCTCCATGAAGGTGTTCGGGTGGCTGGTCGGCTGCACGGAGAATCCTTTCTTTGTCATATCCTGCGTTGCCTCCTCTACTGTGTTATATATCTTCACTCCGTCCTCGTATAGCACTTTCAAACGGGCAGGATACAGTGTCTTAAATTTCACTTCTTTCTCTTTCAACACCTTGCGTACCTCTTTATATTCTCTTCTCATCTGCAGCAGTTCTGGGGCATAATCATTATCAAAGCTGATCCGCTTTCCTTGCCAGGAGAATCCTCTCATCTGCCATGCCTGTCGAAGTATCAGTTCTTTGGTTGTGAAACTTTGAAACTTGACCACTATCGAACGTGGCGGAGCGTCTGCCGGTGGTGGTTTGCCGAACGCTCTGTATGCGTGTTCTATTCGAAGGGACGTGCCCTCGGGTAGAGTTAGATTTTCTTTCAGGAATTTTTCTAGAAAGCGGATCATTGTCGGAGAGTCTTTTTCGGCCCCTTGGGGTACTCCGTATATTCTGAGATTATTCCGCCTAAAACGACCCTCCATTTCCACAAGTTTCTCTTCAATTATGGTGTGCGACTTTAACACATCTGCGAATACCTCTTCGACATTTTGAATCCTGTCTTCTACCGTTGCAATTCTACCTTCTGCTTCCTCCAGTCGAGCTTTGGTATTTGAAATTTCAGCTTTAATTTCCTCCAGTTGGGTTTTGTTATCCCGGCGAAAGTCCCTTAGTTCTCTAAGAATGAGGCTCAAATCAATAGTCTCTACGATGGGATTTGCCGCGTCTCCCTCCCGGCCGCACGTTGGCGGGCCGGGGGAAGAGCGCGCCGACTCACCCTCGTCCTTTTCTGCAGGCTGCATGACTTTCTTAGTTTTGCACCTAGTTTCCATGTTTCTCCCCCCTTATTTTAATTATGTATCTCACGTAAATCTCTATTTAAATGTTTTTTTGGGAGGTTTCAAAGCTTCACTAATCGGGAGCGCTAGCTCTATGCTGCCATCTTGTCAATATCCAACCCGGAAGTCTGAGCAGCATTTTCATTGGCATGGTCGTAATGTTCATAATACTAAAAGTCCAAAATTATCCACACTCTGACTGTAGAATTTTTTATTTTTTTTTTATAAAAGACAAATACGTAATTTTTCAACATATCCTTTTGCTTTTTAATTTCCATCTGTCAACAAACTTTTGTTTTCTTTTATTAAAATGTTTTAGGCACAGCTGTCTTCACCTCTCCATTAGAAGTAAATCTTTCAAACAGGCGAAAGTCCAATAAAGCAAGTGCAAGACTATAGGGAGAATGCTTTAACGCATCAAAAATAACTTTTTCCAGCGTGCAAACAGTGTAGGCAGAAGTGTGTGGACATGCATCTTCATGCAAAATCACAACATCTTTCGACAGCAGTCGATGTTTAATCCAAAGTTTAGCCTTCGGCTCTTCAGTAAGCATCTCATTGTAGCCCACTGTTAATTATTGAACCTTTTTTTTTTTTTTTTTAAATAATGTTTCAATACTGGGTGTTGAGGATCCTAGAAAACTAAGCATCAATTTTCAGCTGGAATTTTCAGTTTTCTGATGGTTGAGATTTTTTTTCCGTCTACTGTAGATGCGGTCATGTCATTTCACTAGTTTTGACGCGTAGCTTTGGTTGGATCATTTCCTCACAAGAACGGAAGTCCGATGATTTCTTTGTCTTGGTATTTTATTTTCAGCATCAAAGATTTAACACTTCATACAGTCGTCTTGAGTAAATCCACTGTGGTTAAAACACCTGTTGCTGTATCTTGTAAATTTCTGACTTTTACAACAACCTATGTTATATCTATCTCATTGCGTTCAGCTCACGCATCTAACAACACTTTGGTTGTATATACAATATCTGCTTACGGGTAGCTCACGGTCAAAAGCTTGTGTTTCCGTAGCCTTCCGCATCTAAACTGAACTTTCTATCATGCGATAGTCGTACAAATACATGTCATAGTGGAATGACATCACAGACCAACTTACTGTACGATTGTCAAAATGGATGCATAACTAACAAATTTAAAGCTTATTGCTTATGTAATAAGCTTAATGCTTTACTAATGAATAGAATAAGGTAGAATGAAGTGAATTTAAAACAAATAAAATAAAATAAACACAACAACAAATTCTGCAGATCCATCTTACATAACAAATGTGATATGGCTCTTACAACTCCGATTGCCGATGTTTCCATTCCATACTCTGCCGTTTACTCTCCGACTTGGAGTGCTGAAGCCATGTCTCATCACCAGTAATGATTATTTTTAAGAAAATTTCAGCTTTCTTAGAGTACCAAAATTTTAATATAACCGGAGTGCGGATAATTTTTTACTCACCCTCATGACTAAAATTTTATACAGAAAATTCAAATTCAGGTTTGCATCACACTCGTTTGGTGTAGAAATCTGAATAGAAATACTGATATTGATATTGTACACAGTAAACTAATGCAGAATCAGGTACTGTAGTGTTGTAGGGTTACACGCACACCTTAATTTCTGCTTTATTCTCTCGGTTTCACACCCAATCACACCAAAGTAATGCACACTTCCTTTCTATAAAGCCTTGTTCATGAAGCATTAAATGAAAGACAATGACTACGCACTTTGATTAAATATACATTGAGTTGTAAAAAGGAATTTATACAGTACAGTATATTGCACTTTCCTGAGTGATGGCTCTATTCTTCTTTTTATTCTATGATTTTCATTCATACTTGATAATTGTCATTTTTGACATCTGTACAGGTAAGCTTTAAAGACATTACTATCAATGATTTATAATAATGAGTAATAACCGCCTAATTTTCTGCACAGGTGAGAAATTACTCATATACTAGAATAAAAACAACAACAGTAGAATAATATGTCACTGCAGATTCTCAAGTCATATTAGTCAAAGCTGGAGGTAATTCCACACCTGAGTAATGGAGTGTGCTGAAGCAACAGGACAAAACAATATCTCAAAACAGTATGGCTAGAATATAGCTCTTTAAATCTCGCTTTATATCCAGGTCTTTTGAACAAAGCTTCATACTCTCAAAAACCAACATTGCTAGATTTCGGAGTTATGCCAGGGGACTGGCTAAGCTTACGGTCTTGTAGCAGTTTAGTGTTCGTGCCATGCTTTGTGACATGGTACCGATTCACAGCTGGCAATGTTTTAGTAGGAATCCGCGTTGCTGTGGGAAAGAAAGCAGTCTGTACGGCTGGAAACGGTGATTGAAAACACGTACTGCATAATTGTGATCCAGACTCAGTTTATTCAGTTTATGAGGAAAAACAGGAGAGAAACTTTGCCTTAATGATGGGAGATGTCAGTGCAGAGTATGACTGTGTGATATTTCAACGTTTTTAAGGTATATCGATATATTTTGAAATGACATTTCTAAATTAGAGTGGAACCTTAACTTGCAAGGAACTTTGGTCCTTTGCATTTGTGCAAGACTAGATAAAAAAAAAAGAATTAATTTAATAAACGAGCGAGGTCTTGATATACAAGTAGTATGCATACGCTTTATCTGCTGATCATCTCGTGAATACAGCCAGTGGTTCTTCTCTTATTTTTTAGGGACAGTGTTTCTGTGTGTGTTTGTGTGTGTTTGTGTGTGTGTGCGCGTGTGTGCGCGTGTGTGTGCGTGTGTGTGTGTGTACACTACCTTTGAATAGAATCCAGACAACGCTGTGTTTCCGATAAAGTGCAAGTTAATTAGTTTTATTTTTTGTTTATTTTGAATTAATAATTTTTATATGAATATTTTTGAGATGTGGAACAAAATTTTTTTTCTGAGAAAATTCACTTTGATATGTTTTGATATACAAGCACACTTCCAGAACGAATTATGCTCGCAATCTAAGGTTTAACTGTATTCTTCTGTGTGGCAATTCATGTATCGCCACAGTGACTTAAAAGATTTACTTTTATGAAGACATTTTTAATTTATATATACGTATGTATGCGTTTGGAAGTGGTAAAATGTTGCCATTTCTTTATAATCCTACATGTGGATGAAAATATTAATACTAAACTATTCATACTTCAGCATGCAGAACAGAATCCTGTGTGGTAGGAGTGATTTGTGTGCTAAGTTAGTTTAGAATTGTGACAAACTAAGCGAAAAGAATAATGAATTAAGGTATTTATAAAATCTTGATTCATAATGAATTGCAATACAAATTAAATCAGCACTTGGGTGTCGTGATAATATTGTATTGGATGGTCCCTGGTGATTCCCATCCATAATATATAGGATGAGATAACATTTCTATTAATATTGATGGTGAGTTACATGACCTGTACCAGTGTTTGCGTCTCTCCTTCCTCACACTCTCCACACACCTCTGACTTTTTTACGCCTTGTACCGCATCCTTGAAATATGGTAGCATTCAATCTTTAACAGCTGGCAATACATCGAAAAGTTTAAAAGTTGTTTTAGAAATTCCATGTGTAAAATATTCTTCTGCACGCAATTAGCACCGCTGTAACTACATTAAAGAGGGTGTATTGAAGCCTTTGTGTCATGAAGCCTTCACAGCCTGAAAACTCTTATGCCCCGAAAAAAATGGATTTAATATGCCCTCAATATACAGTATTTGTTTTTCTCCTTGACAACTTTGGGAGCTGCGCAGTCTATTTCGTAGAAAACTTAACTACTTCATCAGCGTAAGTAAGCATGTAGTTCAGTCTTGTTATTGTTGTAATTCTCTATGTATTTATATTCTAAAAATGCCAAGATATAATTTTTGGTTCATGTTTCTTACCCCTAGTTCAGATGATGTGCAGAAGCAGTTGGAAAACTACACAGAGGAGAATATTGCAACAGAATTATAGTGCATAAACCCTTCATTATAAAAAAGGCACATTTGATTGCAGTGTTGCAAAAAAATCACACGCATATCTACAGAAATGTGGAGGAAAATGATATGGGCAGATGAGTCATATTTCAGCATGTTCTCGACAAGTGGGCGAGTAAATTAAAGAGGTGTATGCTTGACCCCTAGAAGGAGGGGGTCTGGTGACTTATACTGTAGGAATTTCTTTCGGCTGTGGTTTGGCACCACTTGTCTTTGCAGAGAGAACAGTCACTCGCTGTACAAAGCTATTTTTTCCTATGATGAAGCATCTCATCTTGATGGGCGTGGTCTCTTCCAGGTGACTCTGCCCCAGTGTACGTGGCAGGAGGGCTTAACTAAATGCTTTGAGGAATATGACGGTGCTATAAATTAACCACGGTTTAGTTATATTACAATGCAAAGCATTGCACAGGCCCTTGGGGCATAACTCCTCTGGCAGGTGTGCTGGGGTGTCTGGCACCAGGACATTCCAGGCAGATCCTTTGGGTGATATGCGATGTGGGTGGGGCCTCCATGGATCAGACTTGCTTGTTTGGCACATCTGGCAAATCTTGTTTGAATTGATATGTGCAGAATTTGGAACCTGGATTAACAACCTTATAGATAAACTTCTTGCCTCTTAAGCCCCATTCATGGCTGGCTGTGGTACACTGAGTGTTCTAATACCTTTCTCTCAGGCCCAGTTTTGAGTTTCTTGTTTTTTTTTTTTCAGCAAACTGCGCTACATTTGCTTTTCTTTGGGATTAGACCATTTAGGGTGGCCTTTGCATAAATGTTGAGGGACTTGCCTCAAAACTGATGGCTCGTGTTGGTCCAACTAACGTGTTGGTCCAGTTGGTCTTTAGTTTGTCCTCTTTCCTTACGTAAATCAGTTGATGTTCCACCCGATCCAACCAATGCACCCAGCTTGCTGAATACCAGTATGTGTATTCATTTATTCAGCTTTTATCGTCTACAAGTCAGTGTATATACACTCAGTAATTTCGTTGTTCAAAATTTCAGAAAGAAAATGTGTATCAATACACCAGAAGGAAGTACAGGTAATCTGGAGGAAGCACAGACATTGTCACCAAGCAGTCAGTCAAACCATTAATAATACTATCATGATGCAATGATGATGTATGGTAATTGGCTTTAAAAAGATAACCCCATTGTACCACCAGTATAGAAAGAAACACCTAAGACTGTTTTTCCATCAGGTTCTTGGGAGGAAAAAGCGGCATCCTTTTTTTTTTTTTTTTTTTTTTTTTTTTTTTCCCCTCCCCCCCTTGACATTTTCTCAAGAGTGTATAAAATTCTGTAGCTTGTTTCATGCCTACGGGACTAGATTCGGAAGGAATATATGATGAAAGTTCATTTGGACACTCAAGTGCAGATATCGGTAGTTGCTAACAAATGCCTCTTTTCCACTGCATAGTACGGCACAGCACGGTTCAGTACAGCTCACTTGGGTTCGGCTCAGTTCGGCTCGGTTTGCGCTTCCACTGCAGTTTAGTACCGCTTTAGAGTGGGCGGGATTATTCACGTGTCGTTATAGTCGCGGCGCCTCTACCGCCGTGACATCATCGTAAACGCGCCACAAACAAACGCACAACAATGGAGCATATCGACGGAACGGTGTTCTTCATTCTCGGCATGTGGATGTTTTTAACAGCGAGACGAAGGAGTTTGTTTCAAAAGAGGCTGATGGCAGCCAAAGAAAATTTTTGGTTAATACAAAAAGGTGCGTCCGATCCTTCTCTGGCTGTTCTAAATATAGCGGTTCTGTTGTGTCTCGTGTCGCAAGCTCAGTGACGCAGTAATGACGATTTTCTCCGGTTAATCAGTGACCAGCAGAGTTTACACGTCACGTTTTGGTAACGGTTCGGCGCGCTTGGAACCTCAGCTGAGGTGGTACTAAAAAAAGGACCAGGTACCAGGTACTGTTCCCAGTGGAAAACCCCCCCAAAAGTGAGTTGAACTGAACCGTGCCGTACTATGCAGTGGAAAAGCGCCAAAAGTAAAAGCTGCAAAGTTTCCACATTTGTATTTCCTTTAGTAAGGACTAGTTCCAGTATACAGTATAAAGTCACAGGATATGGCACGGCTTTTGCACAAGGCCACGGTTAAACAGCTAGCTCACAGACCATGTACACACTCCACACGGGTGAAACATTTGTTCACACTCTTCCCCCCAGGAGCTGTGCTTTCACCTAATTATGTACTATTATTATGACTTACAGCACCTTGTGACGTTTATGACTACTTCCACCTAAAACGTCCTGTTCCCTGTGAGAAAGACTTAGTTACAGTTATCTGATACCATGTCACTGCTAAATTCTCAAGTTTGGTTGAGCAAAACATTTTATTAATTACATCTTAATTTCCTAGAACAGCATGGCTCTGAAAGTGACACTACACTGGCTGGAATTAAATCGCAGATACTGTATGTCTTGATGCTTATTCTAATATTCTAGAGTTTCTATAGCAACGTTTCATTCACATGGAATTGTATGATGGATGTTTCAGATAATCTAAAAGTAATAATAATGTTTTTCATCACAGAAGACCCTACAGGATTGGTAAGGAGCGAATGTTTATACCTGCTATAATAGTGGTAGAAGGAACTGACTGTAATTGTGGACTATAAATTCCTGTGGCGTACACTGATTTAAGTACTGTTTATTGGGGGGAGAAAAAATTGTGTCTCAAATCTCGACTTGACTATTTTCTGTATGGAAAGTAGGTTTTATTCCTTACACGATAGTCAGTGTGTACATTCACTCTCCTATTGTTGATTAGTTTTTTTTGTGACTTCCACTTCATGAACCGTTTCAGAAATGAGCAGGATCTGCACACAGGTCTGTAAATCTTTCCTTAACCAAGAAAATCTGTGAAAAAGGCTGGAATGTTGAGGTTAAATATTAAGCAAAAAACTTCAGCACACCAGGCGTTGCTGGTTAGTGGTGACTGTTACAGTAAATGTGTTATTTATCTGTTATGCCAGGTTCATGCTTCTCTTACAGTATATAATTGAATGGTAGAATTTATTATTTCTTTTTTATCCACCAGAGTTTACAGTGTTTGACACTTGAATTTGTACAGATTTGTTTCTTCTCCTGTTGCCTCTACAGTACGTCTATAAGGTATGGTTTGGTGGATGAGTTTAAACGAGCGCCAGAGCAGTAATGTAGATAATAACATGCTGTATCAAACAGAAAAATGACAGTTCTCCTATGTATAAATGATCTCATATGAAGAGACATTGAGGACAAAAAACAAAACAAAAACTGAATTATGTTTTAGAAATATGATGATGTCATTTCAGTTTGTGGAAGATGTCGGTTCCTGTGTTTTATTGTATTACATGGAGACAGGCTGACGATACTTTGTGTATGAATTTCAATTCTGTTTGGTTGATACAGTTATATAGAGCATGAAAAATGCATTGAATGAAATCTAATTTCCCATCATTCTATTAGGATACAGCGATCAGCCACAACACTAACACAACTGCCAGGTGAATTGAATAACATTGATTATCCATTGTACTAGTAAACTGGTGACAGGATCATGGGCACCTAAGGCTCTTTTCCTGGTTGCATGTGTGGACCAAAGGTTAGCCCATCTGGGCCGATCACACAGAAAAGCAAATGTAGCAGAAAATAGAAAGGTATCAGAAGACCCAGTGCACCATATTCTTAGCAGGCAAAGAGCTCAACGTTGTTTATCCTAAATTGCCCAGATTTCAATCCGATTGAACAGCCGCTGGATGCACCAGACAATCAAGTTTGATTCACAGAGGCCCCACCCCACAACCCACAGCACCCAAAGAATCTGCCGCCAACGTCTTGGTGCCAGACATCCTAGCACACTCCCAGAAGTCTTGTCGAGTCATGCGCCAAGAAGCCAGAGTCTCCCCAGTGTCACAAGGCTAACCCACGCAATATGTGCTTAATGATTTGTATTTTAATTGGTTGCAATTTGATCTGTTTAAATAATGTTAATGTCAATAAATAAAATGGAACTTTTTTGTTTATATAAAATACAAAAAAAAAAAAACCACCCTGTGAAAATCTTCATGCTTACTGCTAGTCAAATTAGGATGTGTGGAACATTTTGAATAATATGAAGAATGAAGTTAGGCCCTCCGAGTGGCGCAGTGGTAAAGAACTCGCACAATCATTTGCTGATCGCGAGTTCGAATCCCGGGTGATGCTGTAACCTCTATGAGAGAGCTGATTGGCCGAGCTCTCTCAGAGGGGAGGGATGAGAGGTACTTAGTGCTCCCACATTAATCACGGCTCTACAGCCAATAAGGGTCGTCTGTGAGCTCACGCAAGCGGGTGTTACGCCCCAACGGTGCGTGAACGAGCAGTTCGAAAAGATGCGGTCGACTGACGTCACGTGGTTCGAAGGAAACACGTGATAGTCTTCGTCCCTCCCGACTGAGTGGTAGTTGTGGCTTAATGTGGGAGGCCCCGTTAGTGACTGGGAGGAATTGGACACGACTAAATTAGGGAGAAAATCGGGGGGAAAATAATTTTTAAAAAAAGGATGGAGTTTATTCACTGGCTTCTTTATAACACATTTAATTGTCCTATCAGCTGATTGTGTAATGAGTGGACAGATGAGAATTGTAAGACTGGACAGGAAGTCTACTGTACCTTTAATACTCTTTA
Source organism: Channallabes apus (assembly GCA_030522415.1). Taxonomy (NCBI): domain Eukaryota; kingdom Metazoa; phylum Chordata; class Actinopteri; order Siluriformes; family Clariidae; genus Channallabes; species Channallabes apus. Next base: position 25,278,540 of record CM060126.1, read on the forward strand.
CAACTGAGATGAATAGAAAAGCATCTAATGATAACTTCCATTCTTCTCAAGATTTGATGGTTAAACTCCTGTCAGGCCACAACAAAGTTTTAAGCCTACAGTGGGCACAGATTCATAGAAACTGGAGAGCTGAAGTTTGGGGGAAAAAAGATGAGGAGCTCATTTATATCACCCTCAACTGTCCTCCCAAAGATATAAGTTGTTGAATAATTTTCAGTCAGGAAAGGACTGGATATGTAACCAGATGAGGTATTTCTAGATCTCCTCCACTGTAGAGATGCTAAACCTTGATCAATACTGGCGCAACATTTAACTAAGAATTTCTGGACGATCAGTTAAATTGTCTCCATTCTGCTGATTCTGATGATGTACTGGATGATGAATGTAAACAAGGCAGCTTCAGCTTCTCATACAGTCCCCCTGTGGAACTGCCCTTTGAGAGTTACCAGAACATGATGTCTATACAAACTTCACTATGATTTAGTTGTTCTACATCAAGCTGAGTTGTAGCTTATAAATCATTTTGCTGGGGCGGTACGGGGAGAAGTGGTGGGAAACGAGGCAGCTGAGTAATGGAGCAAGGCTGCAGATGCGAATGGTTCTCCCATGAGAAGCTTACAGGTTACAGTACTGTATATGCTGCTATGTTCATGAGTCATGACCACTATTGTTCTGCTACAGGAAAGTTCATGCTTTTTTATATGGTTATGCAGAAGTGATTTTTTTCTGCTTATCCTTTTTTCTTAATAAACTTAAGAAGAAATTGTCACATTTACTTTATAGCTCAGTGAAATGTCTTTATATATTTATTTTATTTATTTTTTTGCACATCCGAGTTACGAGGCTGGGGTCAGAGCTCAATCAGATAGTGTGGAGGTCCTGGGGCTTGAGTCGTCAGCCTTCTGATCAATCACACAGAGCCTTAACTTTGTTTGAACCAACACTTTCAAATGGCAGTCGTGAGAATTGAAACTTAATTGGCTGAGAATCTTCACAGACATAAAAGGAAGATCTTTACTGCCATCTAGTGGCAGATTTGTGTTGGACAAGGTATCACTTTGAAGGATTCTGACTTTGTAAGTGCACACTCTGTCACAAACTTCGTAAAATAATTATGATGGTGAATACGTAGCTGTATTTCAAAGAATCTTAAGAGCTCACAGATCTTTAGTAAACCATTAACACACAGATGCATTCACTGTAACTGAATAGTAGGGGCTGGATCTGTACCAAAATGCAGGCCTCTAATTGTTGTATGAAATCAATAGATTGTGTGTTTCAATGTATTGGCTTTGTATTGTACCGTTTCTCTTTTCCAGTCACAGTCTTGAAGTGCGAGCACAGGTGGCCCAGGCCTTTCTTACCAAATTCCAGCTGTCCAGTGAAGAAGTGTCCACTTTACGCCATGCTCGTGACAACCCCATCACTGAGGTATGTACACTGTGTAGCCAAAAGTATCCGGACACCCGGCCAGCATGCCTGTGGGGCTTTGTGCTCATCTAGTCTTGAGCATTAGTGAGTTCAGACATTGATGGTCTTTTATTGGTGTTCAGTTGGGTATTCAAATAAAAATTCTATTCGTCACATACACAGTATGATATGAAGTGAAATACTTATACGACTGCTATTGACCTCAGTATTATAAAAGTAGGGACAAAAGAAAGGTTTAGTGCGAATAAGAGAATAAAAGAAAATAAAATAGTAGAATAAGCTAGAAATATAAAGAAATTAATGAATATATAATAAAAATAGAAAAATGCTGGTTCTGAGGGAAAGGTGTCAGAACAGACACTGCATTACTGTTTTGGTGAAAAAGAGGGGAACCCACTCAGTATTAGGGGGATGTACATAATGTTATGACTGATCGGTGTATATTGTGTGCGTTCTTACATGTTATCATGTCTATAGTAACAATTAATAATTCAACAGCGATTTTTATTTTTTACTTATTACTTTTGGAAGAAGTATCCAGTGGCAGTACTATGTTTTAGGGTCAGTTAGTTGTTGTTTTTCCCCCAGAAACATTCTTTGTACAACATTGTCAGTAAGGTTTTTTTCTTATTGTTTGAATGCAGGCATTCTTTAAAGCCCTGAGTCATGTGAAGAATATCCATGAAGATGTGAAAGTTCTGCTGAGGACTAACCAGCAAACGGCAGGGTGAGAGGAACACGAGAGAAAATTCGCTTTGACTTTTTTTACGTGGATTCTTTCTCGTGTTGTTGAAGTGCTGTGTTTCAACTTAGATTGGAGATCATGGAACAAATGGCAGTGTTGCAGGAGACATCATATGAGCAGCTGTACCGCTGGGCTCAGAGTGAGTGTGTGTTCACAAACGTGAATGTTTTCACACGCGCACATTAAAACACGATTCCAGAAACGTGACACATTTTTGTAATCATGACACAGATGTTGTGAGGGAGTGTAAAGGATAACTTATGAGGATCTTATGAGTCACATACAAATTCTGACTAATTACTTACTGTTTTTATTACGTTTATTATCATTAAAAGCATTCAATAGAGGTCATGTATATATTTCCTTTTTAAATTAAACACCCACAATTTGAAAATAAATTATTTATAAATCTTTTTTTTTCTCTTGCCGATTTTGCATCTCATTTTTTCTCCATTTTTTTTTTTTCTTCTTTGTCCCTGGTTCTTTCACACGGTTTATCATAGATGAGTGTCGGGCGTTGACTCAGGAGACGTGTGATGTTCCTCCTGTGCTCAGTCAGGCCATGGAAGCTTTACAGGACCGGCCTGTTCTTTATAAGTGAGTGCAAACACACACGCATACACACTGGCACTGTGTCAACTTGTTACAACAGTGTCTAGTGATGGTGTACAGTACTTCTTTAAAAACTCTTTTCAGTACAGTGAAGCTAAATTTCAATAACAGCAGCTCTGATTATAATTTCAAATGTAAGGTTTATAATGTCTTAATGCACTCATTTGAATGGCATTTCTATGGCAAACGCGCAAAAAAAAAGTAATTGATGGTAAAATCTTCATACGTCTGAAACTCCAAATTGTTTGGAGATGGTTTTTCAGCAACAGTTGCTTCTCTAAGGCCACAGCTTATGTCTTTCTCTCTTTGCATTGTGTTAACACACACCTGAATGTGTCAAAACTGCCAAAACTTCTTCCTTTCTAGAGGTCTGCAGCTGATCAGCAGCACCTGGTTGCAACTTGCCTACTTAAATCCTATGGAAGTAGTAAGGAGGTACAGTACTTTGTATTGCCTGCATTGAATTAAAATGGGAGTACTACAGTAACCCACAAACCAAGCAGTTGTGCAATGTCCAGTAACTCACTATCCATTGATAAAACATTTAGTTTTTTCACTTTTAGTTTTTTCAATGCAACTCCTCTTCCCTTTACACATCTGAATGACCTCATGGTCTTTATGAACCTGGAGGAAAAGAAAAATCAGCCCCTAAGCATTTTTTCTTCAGCAATAGCAAAATTCAGTATTTTGATAACGGGTTAATTTGTCAGTTAAAAAAAAAAAGGTTAAAGTGAAGAACACTCCAAGTAAATGGATACTGTGCTAGTATTTCTTATGGGAAAACTATCTGCCTTGATGGTATCCAAGCCCTAGTGAATCGCTTGTACAGTATATGGGGATTATAAAGATACTGTAGGTTTTACCCTCATAACTGCAAATTCAAAAGTCTCAGTTTGACTTGAACGCCCCTCATATATCCCCCCCCATGCGTTGTGGTTCTTCATAATAACCACATGGTGGCAGATTTACACTAAAGCTTACTACAACAGATAAAATACACATTTAACCCTTTTTTCAACATTTTCTAGAATAACCCAAGATATTAGAACGGAAACAAAAACAATTCTATAAAGGAGTACAAAGAAACCAGGAACAATGGCAACCTTGAAATGATTGAATTGGACGAGCCTTATTTAGCTGTACGTCACCTTAAAAAGCACTGTATTAGAAGCAGTACACCAACACAGGTCTAGGACAATGAGTAATGTTAACGAAACACATTTGCTCAGCTCCAAAATTGTTGGTGCTGCTGGATGGAATTAAACAGGACTTTGTCTGGACGGCCTTAATAGCTTTCAAATGTCCTGCTTAAAAGCCTGCCTAAGAGGTACACCTATAAAATAATGCTTCAGCCGTAAATGCTTGCTAAAAATTCCGAAACTCATATACTAGCTGATCACTGACAATAGGAACATAGCTGATATTGGTTAAGAACTAATGTGATTTGCTTTATATTCATATGAACAGTTTGACTGTAACGTTCACACAAATGTGACGCTTCATTCTGTACATTCAAAGCTTTCTACGTATAACACCCATTTTCCCCTGAAAATTACTATGTTCTTCTCTTGGAAGCTTTGAACTGTCACTAGCATCGTATTTACCTCATTTAGGAGCCATGATGAACATGGCGTGAATATTTTTTAATGAAAATTACACGAAGAGAAAATACGCTACAACGCTCAGGACATGCACAAGTGCTTTCTGCACAAGCAACATGAGATATCGATATGAAGATTCTTGGTTGAGATATAATATATCTGCCAAATTTAACAAACTTCACAACCAAACAACAACATTTTAACATCCTTCTGATTTAAATATTCTCTAACAGTGAATAATACTGTACTTGTCCGTCAGACTAACTAGAAAAATAGTGTTCATAAACTGCCTGGCAAAAAAAAGCTTTGCTTGATGCAGGGTAATAATTTGACGCATCAAGCAAAGAAATCAATGAGGGAGATTTTAAATTCTTGGAAATGGATTAATAACATAGGGCTGAAGGTCGTTAAATAATAAAGCGTAAAAAAATAAAAAATAGGAACGGAGGTGACTTAAACTCTTGAAGTTGTGTAGATTTCACAGCTACAGTATGTTCCGGGCTGAAAGTAACAGCACCTACCTATGCATAGTGCACCAATAACTCCTAGGATTGGAACTAAAGAGGTTTATGGCTGTAAGAAAGCCAATTGTTAGTGAGAATGACCAAAAAAAAAAAAAAAAACATCAGTTTGCTAAGAAAAATAAAGATCGAACTTTGGAGCAATGGAGAAATGTCATGTGGGTAAAATGGTGCATCACATCAGGCTTTTCCCATCATGCATAGTGGCCACTGTACAAGCCTCTGGAGGCAGTGTTATGATCTGGGGTTGCTTCAGTAGGTCAGGACTAGATTCAGCTTTTTTTATGTGGCAATAAAATGAAGTCAGCTGTTGACCTGAATGTACTGAAAGACCAGTGTATAACAGTATTCTATTTCCCTCATGGCACAGACACATTCTAGGACTGATCTTGTTAAAGAGTTGGTTTGAGAGCATGAGGAATCATTTTTACTCATGAATTGGCCACTACATGTTGCTGTAATTAAAGTGAAATGTGACTGAATCAAATCCTGGAGTGTGATTTTGACAGTTGACCGATTTTGAGAGATTGTCTAAAATGTTTATTAATGATTAGGTTTATTTTATGGCGGCACGGTGGTGTAGTGGTTAGCACTGTCGCCGTGCACCTCCAGGGTCCGGGTTTGATTCCCAGCCAGGCTCGATGTGCATGGAGTTTGCATGTTCTCCCCGTGCTTGGTGGGTTTCCTCCCACAGTCCAAAGATATGCAGGTTAGGCGTTCCCAAAATGCCTGTAGTGTGTGAATGGGTGTGTGTGAGTGTGTGTATGTGTGCACCCTGTCCAGGATGTACTCCGCCTCATGCCCTAAGCCTCTTGGGATAGACTCCACGTCCCCGCGACCCTGAATACAGGATAAAGCGGTATAGATGATGACTGAGTGAGTGAGTGAAGTTTATTTTATAATAAGCTTGTATACATTTTTGTCTTATTTTACATTATCTGCAAATCTTTCAAACTAAAATCTCTTAAATAAACCTGAACGAAATAAAATAACATTTACAGATGCTCCTAAACTTGGTATGGGCTTAAGTTCTGATAAATGCATTTTGTTGGCTTTACAGTACTACACCAAAACCTTTGAACATACAGTAGTTTATCCTTGAACATGCTGAGAACATTATCTCACTGTAAAGTATGTAAAGTATTCCATATACCATGTAAATATACTGTATATCTCATATACCATATACATCTGTACCATATGGTACTAGTGGAACCTTTTTTTTTTTTTTTAATTATGGAAGTACCAGTATTGCTTGCCAATATTGCTTTCCTGGGAAAAGTACAGGTTTATATGTGCTGTTTCTACTGGATGCATATTTCTTTTGCACCATAATACAGTTAAAAAAATCATTATTTGAACCATCAAAATCTGGGACTATATGAATATGTGTGAAGGCCATGTTTGGATGCTTTCTATTTTAATTTGCTGTGCTTCATGGTTTTGGCATGACTGTTTTTTTTTTTTTTTTTTTTTGCCCCTTAAAAACAATCCAATTTAATGTGATCAGGGATTTCTAAGAGGAATGTGCTGTTAAAGTGAATGTCTTTCTGTTTCCAAAGATAGTGTAAATCTTGTGCCGAGAGTTATTTCTTATCACTGTTTGCCTCACAGCGAGGGTGTGAAAACATCCCACTATCGCTCCTTTGGTGAAAACTGCTGAAATTCTTTTCCTTGTTTTCCAAGAATAACTTCCAGTTAAAGAATAATCTGTGGGAGCATTAGTGAAATGTAAGGTCAGCTAATATGGCAGTGTAGCGTTGATTAGTGTTAAATTATGTTCCATTACACTTTTTTCAGATAAATACAAACACAGTAGAACAATGCAGCTGATTTGATGTTAAAGTTTTAGACATTAAATGTTAAATATTATATTCATATAAAAATTTTATAAAGTATAGTCAGTGATTAAAACCCCAAACATTAAGATCCATCAAAGATAAAAAGAATATAATTTATTAACTCATTACAGTGCCACTAAAAGGGGGCAAATAAGGCAGCAAATAAACGTTGCTACAAATTGAGATGGCAAGTCTTGTTGGGTGTTCCTGATATGCAGTGGCTAGTACCTGATAAATGTGGTTCAAACACAGACAACCGATGAAAAAGTGGGTACCCAAGGCTTGTTAATTTATAAGGGAGCTAGTGTTGAACAAATAGCTGAGATGGTTAAGGCTGGCTGTCATAGGAAGGAATCTGAACAAACAGTTAATCACAGTTTGTTGTGTCTGGGGCTGCACAGCCTCAGACCGGTTAGAGTGCCCATGTTTAAGGCTGAAAGCATTTACAATGGACACATGAGCATCAGAGCAGGACCACTGAGCAAGGAAAATGGTGGCCTTGTCTGATGAGTCACATTGTCTTTTACATCATGTACTGTAGACGGCCGTGTAGGTGCATTGCCTAATTGGGCAAGATATGGAACGACTGTAGTATATGCTGTGTGAGGAAGGAAAGTCTGATGCTCAGTGCAGCGTTCCACTGGGAAAACTTGAGTCCTGCCATTCTTCTTGTTTACCAACCTTGACAATGTTTCAGACCAAGAACAGCACTTCCTTGCCGTGGCCTGTTTCAGCATGGTGGTTATGTTCCTCAAATCATTCTTGAACACTTTGTACAAAGAGTTCAATGTGTGCTCTTGTCCTCTAAATTCCTTTGGTCTCAATCAGTTCAAACATCTGTGGGATGTGCTGGGCAAGTCTGATCCATGGATGCCGCACCTCCCAACTTACAGATACCACAGCACCCCTTCAAAGGTCTTGTAGAGTCTATGCCTTGACAGGTCAGAGCTGTCTGTTTTGGTGACGGTTTTAATGTTGTGGGGTATAAGTTTGGAAAGCATGGATAAACCTTACTGTAGTTCCAGACAGATTGTTATACCTCAGATAAACATTAACCCTCCACACACACACACAGATTTGTTCCCTCTTTATGTGAGTGTTTCTCCCCCTGTAATGTTCTTAGTCTATAGTCCCTGACTGAAGCATGGTCTGTTGAAGTCCAAGGCCAGTGTGGAGAATGGATGAGAAAGTGTATTTCTGTGATGTGTGCCAAGTCCCTCCACCCCTCTCCTCCTCTGCCTTTTCTGTGGCTGTTGTAGAGCTACTGTTTAGTCTGCTCAGCTCCGTTCTCAGCCTGTAGATCAAAACAGTGCTACTCTTCCGCACCACACCGAGCGCCTCCATTGTTTTCATTTGTGTGTGTGCGCGACCAGGCCTCTCTAACCTCACATATTTTTCTCTTACTCATTTTGGAGGTCAGGGTTAAAATGTGGACAGGAGGGCTTTGTTTTCAATGTTTCATTCTTTTCTCACTCTCTTTGTCTGTCTCTCTCTCATTCTCTCCGTGATTCAGATACACTTTGGATGAATTTGGTACGGCGAGGCGCAGCGCGGTGGTCCGTGGCTTCATCGACGCACTAACACGAGGGGGGCCAGGGGGCACGCCCAGACCAATAGAGATGCATTCACATGATCCTATGAGGTAAAACACAATGATACAATCACTTTATACACATCCTTTCAAAAGCACATTGAAAACTCAATAGAATTTTGTTATTTTTTTTCCGGCTCAAAACGTAAACCGGTTGTTTCACAGCTAATTGAGGGTCATCTTCAGGGCCATGTTGTCATTTAGCGCTAAAAGCCACTTCATATCTCATTACATTACACACAGAGCACTCATCCTCATACTGACCCTTTTATTTTTTGGTTGTCTCTAAAGTGAAAAATTCAATTCATGCCCGTAAAGACCGTAAAAGCAAACTGATTGTCTTCCAGGGAATCCTCAGGTCTTCTTCAAGGAATCAGTTAGAGTAAAGGGGGGTTCAGAGAAAGGGCAGACGGTCAGATCTATGGATTTCTGGATAGTGCAAGCGTGTCGTCCTGTTGCTGTTCTAACATCCTCCTCTCAGAATGTGCCAAAGGGCCTGGAAAGGAGAAATCAGGTTCTTAGTAGAATGCTGAGAAAGAATGAGGTGTGCAGTTCTCAGAATTACAGATTGTCCACGATAAAGAAAACAACTTTCTTTTTTGTAATGACAAGCTGCTTGGTAGCAGTATGATGTAGTAATATAGCACTGCGTTGGGGATGCTCCTTACCAGTGCAGATGTGTTTATATTGCATAAATACAGATGCAAATCCAAATGAAGGAATGTCTTTTAAAAGATTGACTTGTTCACTCTAGAGCAAGAAGAATTCAAGCTGTTCTTTTTTGTTACTATAACAGTTTATATATATGAGTTAGGAAAACATAGGAAACCTTTTTTTTTGAGAAATAGGAATTTCAGTTAAACGTCTTTCTTAACGTTAACGATTCTGAACTGAGAACTGAAAAACAAAATCTCTGTTTCTAAAAGAAACACATTTTATTTTCACTCTCAACGTTATATTCTTACCTTTCGGTTTGTTCGCTATCTTTCTTTAACAAAAACCTGCCAAATATATACAAAACCTGAGGAGCTTAGTGTGAGGTCTTGGCAGTCATGCCAAACAGTGTAATGTTTAGGCTGCTTGTTTGTGTTTTTGATGTATTAGGTACATAGGGGACATGCTGGCATGGCTGCACCAGACCACAGCCTCGGAGAAGGAGCATCTGGAAACTCTGCTCAAACAAACTACAGGGATGGGTACAAGACCTAAAAATACACTATAGCTCTCAAACCTGCTATGCAAAGGAATTTGGAATTTGAACATTGTGGACGTTTGAAAATCTAAAATTGGATAAGAGCTGGATCATTCTTTATAAAAATATATTTGCAAAAAATACAAATAATAATAATAACAAGAAGAAGAATATTAAAAATTATTTATCCTAAATGTAAAATCATTGTATATTTTCATTGTATATAATTCTAAATTAAGCTCATGTTAGTTAAATTCAAATCCATCCCAGATTCAAAGTATAAACAGTGATGCTGTCGTGTGTGTGTGTGTGTGGATGTACAGGTGTTGAGAACAGCATGCAGGAGATTCTCGGCCACATAACCGAAGGAGTGTGTAGACCGCTTAAGGTAAGGGAGTAAGGTACATGAGCTGTGCATGGGCAATAGATCTTTATTTTAACAAGTTCACTTCCTGGAATGGTTAATGTAACATTTAACAGATAAGTACCGAATTTATTAGTTACAAATTGTAGTACGTTGCAAATTTTCTCCTGTAAAAGTGGAATAAAACAGCTCTCGGGGGTGATGTGATGTACAGTACTGTAGTGCTGACTTCCCTACGATAGCACACACTGTTCCACAGAAAGAGTCAATTTGGATGCGTTCTTTTTTCCCATAATGCTCTTGGTGTCTTTGTGTGTTTGGTGCAGGTGAGGATTGAGCAGGTGTTAGTGGCCGAACCAGGAGCTGTGCTGCTCTACAAACTCTCCAATCTGCTTAAGTTCTACCACCACACCATCAGGTACATCTGGGTTTTACTCTACTGATGAGTCAGATGAGCTAGATATACAGATCCTTCTCAAAATGTTTACACACAACTGAAGTAGTTCAAGCCTTTTATTGTTTTAATATTGATGATTGTGGCATACAGCTCATGAAAACCCAAAATCCCTATCTCAAAAAATTAGCATATCACGAAAAGGTTCTCTAAACGAGCTATTAACCTAATCATCTGAATCAACTAATTCATCAATATTAAAACAATAAAAAGCTTGAACTACTTCAGTTTGTGTGTAATGAATCTAAAATATATGAAAGTCTAATGTTTATCAGTACATTACAGAAAATAATGAACTTTATCACAATATGCTAATTTTTTGAGAAGGACCTGTATAATCTTACACTGTCCCCCGCCCCCCCCCCCCCTTATTTATCCTCAGTGGAATCATTGGCACAAGTGTTGCATCTTTATTGATTACTATAGAGGAGATGCATGTTCTCAGTAAGAAGATGTTCTTCAACAGCCTCAGTCTTCATGCCAGTCGCCTCATGGACAAGGTAAATAGATTCATTTCAGCTTGTTTACTATGATGTATTCTGCATATTTTAAAACGAGAAAGATTATGAAACCCAAAACTGTTTTGAGGAGGAACTGATACTTACTATATGCAAGTTAAATAACGTGAGAATATTACGAAGCTCTGTAGTTACAGTATTTTTAACTATATTAGGTCTTAATATTTGTTCAGAATTTGCATGAAGAATAATACAATGTATAGGGTTTCCCTTCATGAAATGTCAACAGGTTTTGTTAAATCTGTTGCAAGTACCTGTAAAACTGTTTTTTTTCTTTCTTTTTTTTTTTTTTTTTAACAGATTTGATAGAATTGCTGAAATAATCTTTAATTTGTCTTGCTTTCATAATTATTGCCACTTTGGACTCAAAATATAAAAGTCCCATATAATCAAAAGCTATCATAATATACATTATGTGTGGACATTGAATAAATCAATATAGAATTCAACAGCAGGTAAATTCTGAATCACAGCTCCAATCTCCCTAAGACCCGTAGTATCCTTTTTGTCTCTCGTTACTAAATCTATAAGGTCAATAACCTCGGGATAACGTGTACAACTTGTAAACAGCAGGGCCACACGCCTTAGCTTAAACGATTACACCAGGCAACCAAACAGCAACCTCACACCGGCACCTCTTAAATTACCACCAAAATATCAGCGAACACGGTCGGACTTCCTCAGAAGGCGGTTTCATCGACAGGTCGATCAATTGAAACAACAAGGTGGTCTCGCCTGCTACCGAGAGAATCGTCACCTTAGCAGCACACTAATTGAATAAGCTCAGGCTCAGGGAGGTTACATATCAGGGGCCAGTGGCAGGTGCCAGGAACGCTGTCCAGAGCTAATGAACTCCATTAGATGCTTCAGAGAAGCAGGGCTGGCTGGCGTGGGGAGATGGATAGAATAGCTCACTTTTATTAGTAAGCCCTGGAAGGGTTCGTTACACTCTCTTATGTTCGGCAGATACGTGTGAGCGTGTGAAGAGGGCACTTAGCGGAAATGGCAGAGTCATATTTAATATACTGTTTTTACTTAATAATAATAATAATAATAATAAAAAAGGGTAGTAATAATATTCAGTTAAAGGAAGTCCAGAAATATTTATTACTGGAAACTGGGTCAAATGGATTGGAAAATGTCATGCCCTTTCACGACAAAAATAAATAAATAAACAGGATTTGTATTACTTGCTAAATATTTATTCTTGTTTTTATAAAAAACAAAACATGATTTATATGGACATTTAAATGCTTTTTAAATCTCAGAAATAAAATGTATTTTTGAGATGTATTTTTTTAATTTCCTATTCCTATGTTTATTGATTCTCGCCCCCCCCCCCCCCCCCCCTCTCTCTCTCTCTCATATGTATGTATATATATATATATTCAGGTGGAGCTGCCTCCTCCTGACCTGGGCCCCACAGCATCCCTTACCCAGACTCTGTCTCTCCTTAGGGAGGTGCTAGCATCACATGACTCCTCGGTGCTCCCTCTAGATGCACGGCAGGCTGACTTTGCTCAGGTTAATTATTCCGCTTACTAAAACATTCACTTCACGTCTCTCCTACACCGTTGTCTCTTCGGCTCATTTTACTCTTTTACCGTAGGACTAAAACATTAGCAGTGTGGTAGAATACTAAATCAGCTATTCCTGTCCTTGAACTCAACAATCTCAAGACTATAAAACCAAACCTGTTGTGTATAATAGTTTTCAACAGTAGAAATCTAAAGGTTTTAAAGCAAGTCATAAACCTCTCATCATCCTCCTTCATAACAGAAGGCTAGAGTACAATAGGCTGTGAGCTTTTACAGACAGGAAACGATTACAGTAAACACTACGTGATGGAAATGGTAAAAATGTGGAGCAGGAAAGAAAATGACAGCCAATCTAAAGCCTCATTTATGACACAGGGTAGGATTTTGTTTTTGGAAGACTTGCGTTTCCGTGGTAGATTTAGGAGCCGTCTTATTTATTTCCACAAACTGAGGATGATTTATTGTTGTTCATAATACAAAATGGTTCTGTGTCCTTTTATTCAAATTTTCCCAAGAGTAATGCTACAGGAAGCAACAGGACAGTCACCGAAAATGATGAAGAATTTTGCACAATTACTTTTCTGTTTGTTATTTCTGTTATTCTTGTTTTGTCTGCTTTTTTCCCCCCAAGTTGCTTTGTTCTATTTTGATTAGCTTTTATATTGTTGTGGTTCTCAGGTATTATCGTGTATCCTGGACCCCCTGCTGCAGCTCTGCACTGTGTCTGCCAGCAACCTGGGCACAGCGGACATGGCCACCTACATGGTGAACTCTCTGTACATGATGAAAACCACTCTGGCTCTCTTTGAGTTCACAGACAAACGGCTAGAAATGCTTGAGTTTCAGGTATGACTATGTGTTTAAAAAAGTCTTCATTCAGCAGTATATACTTTACACTAGGAATGGAGCATTGCATCTTTATTTTAAATACGAATCAGTTATTGAGAGAAAATGTGTCGGAGTATTCAGGGTTCATTCATTTAATAATTTTTTTTTTTTTCACGAATATGATATGCTTTCCCTAACAATTTTTGTTTATTAGGGAAACTAAGGTTGTATTTTATATTGAAAAAATAAATCTATAAGCATAATCATGTGTATTAGCTCCTTCACAGTGTGCCAATGATGGAGGATGCATGTGTGTGTGATTGTTTGGATTTCTTTGTGTTTTGATGTGCGTGTTAGATCGAGGCTCATTTGGACACTCTGATCAACGAGCAGGCGTCTTACGTACTGACCCGAGCAGGACTCGGTTACGTTTACAACTGTGTACAGCAGCACAGCGCTGAGCAGGTACAGTACGTGCACCTTTATGGCTCAGTCCGTTTAATGCGGTCTAATTTTGTTATATACAGTACCAGTCAAACGTTTGGATTTATTCTCTACATCCTATTTGGACAATATTGGACATTTTCAATACTATGAAATAAGGCATATGGCATTAGGTAATTAAGTAACAATAACAACAACAGTCATTTGGAATTCTAAAGCATGAAAGCCTCCTCTTCGGGTATATTTCTATTATCGAATGTATTTGCACAACCTATTAAGCACCATGATGAAACTGGCTCTCTTGAAGACCGTCCCAGAAAGGCAAGCCCAAAACTTACCTTTGCTGCAGGGAGAAGTTCATTTAGAGTTACCAGCCTCAGAAATCGCCAACTAACAGCTCCTCATATTAGAGCCGGTTTTACAGAGCATACTGTAAGTAGCAGACGCATCTCAAAATCAACCGTTCAAAGATTTTCGGAAAGAAATAAGAACTACGAAAGAGCATGGAATTTTACGGTGTGTCCAAACTTTTGACTGGTTGTTTTCCTTTTTATTTATTTATTTATTTTTTTACTGTTACAGGACACTTTTTTAATTACATTAGTCAAAATCAGTGTTTAGTACAGCACTTCACTCATTGCCGTAGCACAATCCGAAAGTCCAGTAAGAGCTTGATACTACAGTACATGAGGTGTTGGATGCTGAAAATTTTTTTCCCTTGGTTGTCCTTTATAATGATGTAAATAAAAACAGGCACGATTACATACGAATATATCAACTCCTATTGCAGTGCGACACTCACTCACTTTTTCTCACTATTTCATATACAGTATATCATCCACTTCTTCTATTAAAAGTGCTCTTTGGACTGCGATGACTATTAAAGTGGTTATTTTGAAAAGTACCTCCAGTCCATTAGCTTACGAACAGACCTGAATGGAACTGAAAGCACTTCTTAAAGATGCACCTTAAGCCTAGCCCTTTCACTGGAAGTAGCCTTTATGGGAAGATGTGTACAGGTACAGTATATACAGTACACGGTCTTGTGAATTAAAGTTTAACCTCTACTTCATTAAAGCCACTCCTGTTCCCTATTATCCTCATAAACCATCCCTTTGTTTATTCCCATTAATGCTTCTCTATAATTGTTTCGATGTCATTCCCAAATGATCAGTCAAATGTATTTCAGTCCTACAACTAAAAAGCAGTATGTTAAAAAAAAAAAAAAAAAAAAAAGGGGCCCATCTTGTTTTCTCCAAGCACACCTTAGAGATATGAATGTAGAAGGCTTAAAAGCTTGTTTTGCAGTGTGTGTTGCAGTAAAGCTTCTCTCAGCCTCATTATATTTAAAGCTCACTTTATGGCCATCATATTGTCTGTAATCAGTGCACTGTCAACTGGCGCTCATCCCAGTCACTCAGCGCCCCCCCCCCCCCTCATTTTACAGGAATAGTCTCTTTTGTTAACATAGCCTCTCGTTACACCTTGTTCCCATGGTTACTCTGTGGTAAAGCTCTCATTAATAGATCTGAAAGCACCATCTTCATCTCAAATTTTTAAGACTACAGGAAATGACCTGCGATTGTAAAGGCTGGAGGGAAAGCGGAATCAATTACTCCATGCACCAATTTATCATACATCTGAAAATGCAAAGTTACATTTCCTCCCTTGCTGTTTTGGTGGAGTTGCAACAAAATTGTAGCCCCATACATGCTGATTGATGCCTGCGTGAAAATTTGAGAATAAACTTTACCCAAGAGGCTGCTGGTTTTGGGTACATGTTTATTAAACTTTGATTCACATGACAACCCAGGTGAGTTATTGCTTCATCAACCATTGTTCCTTAGTCTGCTCTCTAACACCTCTATCATGCATACGGCTGTGCAAGTGCAGAATGGCTCAGGTGTAAATACTATGTTAGATAGGATTTCAGTAATAATTAACTATAAGTTAATTAACTATAAGTTAATTATCACAAATAAATTAGGAATAAATATAATGTGGAATGCTATTATAGGAAAATAACCAACAGTGAGGTTATGCAGTGGTTTTTCAGCATTGATGTGAAGTAGAATTATTATTATTATTATTACCCCAAAGATTTTCCTATAAAAGCGTTTTGCTATCGTTGTATTTATTATTTAAATCGGAGCAGTTTCCTAACTATTAAATTTTTACTTATTAAATAACAACATATGCTTTTAATCCATTTGTAGTTATATTTACATTTAATATTGTATGAATGTTTTCAAGACAATTTTATCACTTACTATAACTATAATAGCGATGACCCATCATTAAATTAAAAATGGCATTGAATGGCACCACATATTGAAACAGCCTCTCTTCTTATTCTTTCCCCTGGGGGAAAACTTAATGGAACAGCTTTACCTCTGAGCATTAAAAATCACTGACACTGGAGACTCTTTCCTTAAATGTTAATCATTAATAAATCTCAATATCCCAATATCAACTGTTACCCAGTGGTGGCCAATAAGTGCTGTTGAAGATGAATAAATAAATGTTTCTTAATAGATTAGATTATAAGGATAATCTGTAAACGTGTTCAATAAAGTGATAAAATTTATAAACAGAGTTTTAGAAAGAGTTGCATTATAAATTTCTATACTATAAACTGCCAAACTACTGTTAGAGCTGCTGTTGTAGAAAATTGACTGATATCTTTTGAGCAATATTATTTAAGATTTCAACAGCACTCTGCTATCAACCAGCATAATTCATAAAAGCACTCAGTTTCAGTTGGCCAGCTTGGCTTGCACATTGGTCTTTCCTCATTATAAAATGCAAAAGGCGCAAAACCGGAACCATTTTTGTTAGTTCTTGGTGTATTAAGTGACATGGTTCATCCATGTGTTTGGTGTTTTGATTTCACGTTCAGTACCAGGGTGTAGACTATCGCCACAGAAGTCTATTTCAATCTGCCCAGAAGAATCTACATAAATAGTACTTGGTATAAAGAGAACATTCAAGAGCAGCAAGAACACCAGACAAAGAAAAAGGCATAGAGTGAGGGAGAGAGAAAGTGGCCTTGGCACAGTCGGGCAGTCTGGTTGTTCCCTTGCCAGTCCTCTGCCCACTCCCCCCATGAGAGGCTGCAGGGTGACTAACTGTCTCAAGACACCTGCTGTCCACAAGTGCAGAACACAACTGTCTCGCCTCCTGCTTCAGTGGCTTCTCTGTCAACACTTGGCATTAATTATTGGTGCCTCCCGTTCTCTATTACTCAGACTTCTAACAGAAACAATGTTCTGTGAATCTGCCTGGAAATAAAAAGTCATTTAACCAGAATTTCTGCACACTTTATTTGTGCCAGACATTTATTGTACTTTTCTTACAGGCTTAAAGACTGAAAAGCTCTAAAAAAAAATTTTTTCCTAAATAAAATAAAACCTTAGCACCAACTTTAAACCTGTACTTTTCTGTAAAAGTTGGTGCTAACTTTCTTTCTTTCTTTTTCTTTTTTTTTAAGAGACTTTCAGTAAGTGGCTCCATATATCTCTGGTCCGTTATTGATTATGTTAAAAAAAATTGTCAACAAATAAACAAATAACCAAAACAACAAATAACCAAAAACGATTGGTGCGTTTGGATTATAGTCACATTTGCCCATGTAGCCACGTTGGTTGTCATGGGAACAAAGTAATGTAGGCTAATGGAGGGTTTATTCTCTTGAAAATCTTGTGGAAATGCAATTATAAAACAGGAGCCCTGATTGGTTTGTTCAAAGTCATTGTAAAATTCTCAATTTAAACATACATGTAACTGTGTCACAGCAATTGCAATGTGCATTAGAAGCAGGTTATAAGTCAGTAAAGCAGTTCCGTTTGCAATCCAGGTCTAGTGTTATCAGACAACATGGCATGATGAACGAAATGTTTATAGTGTATTCTTTTGATGATAATCAGATACTGAAACCTATTATAATAGATTATAGATGAAAAAACTTTCAATGTCACCTAGCCACATGTTATGGATACAAATCTAAATTTGGATTTCTGTGAAGCTGCTTTGTGATTATTACACAAATCAAATCGTAAGCTACGATACAAAATAATCTGCATCGAACTAACAGAGCTTAAACAGAGTGGTGCTTTCTGTTTTGTTACTGGTTTCTCCACTGGAGCTATATTTATGTCCTAATTTCCCCAATAATTGTATATAACAGTCTGTGGTTTTCCTCTGACCTGCTTTCCTTCTGGTTTCCCTCTACATTATCCAAATATCAAAAATTGAGAAGAGCATTCACTGAGTGACCCCTAAAATCTGATGTACCTGGTCGGATTTACTCCTGAAATCTTATCAAATCGAATTAAGGTCACATTTTTGTGTGGGTTCAAAAAGTCGGAAACTTTTCTTGCTCAAATCAGATCTAAAAAAAAATAATAATAATTATATAATAATAATAATAATAATATCAGACCTGAGGGCAATAGGTAATGTCAGCCTTACCATGGAAAAAGTAGGCATAATTCATAGGGATCCTACTGAACACTCCTGATAAACTACAAATACTACAATAATACTTATACTGACGGTAAATCAATGTTGAGCATCAAAGAGGCACAAAAATAATGAAGACTGTAAAAAAAAAAAAGACTGTTTTGCTGATTTCTGAATTTCATTTTTTTTTTTTATTATTATTACAAATGTTTCATGTTAACATTTACTATTCAAGCATGTTCTTCATATAGTTAGTAGTGGACTGTTTCAAATACAGTGGTGTGAAAAACTATTTGCCCCCCTCCTGATTTCTTATTCTTTTGCATGTTTGTCACACAAAATGTTTCTGATCACCAAACACATTTAACTATTAGTCAAAGATAACACAAGTAAACATAAAATGCAGTTTTTAAATGAGGGGTTTTATTATTTAGGGAGAAACAAAAATCCAAACCTACATGGCACTGTGTGAAAAAGTAATTGCCCCCTGAACCTAATAACTGGTTGGGCCACCCTTAGCAGCAATAACTGCAATCAAGCGTTTGCGATAACTTGCAACGAGTCTTTTACAGCGCACTGGAGGAATTTTGGCCCACTCATCTTTGCAGAATTGTTGTAATTCAGCTTTATTTTAGGGTTTTCTAGCATGAACCGCCTTTTTAAGGTCATGCCACAACATCTCAATAGGATTCAGGTCAGGACTTTGACTAGGCCACTCCAAAGTCTTCATTTTGTTTTTCTTCAGCCA
The DNA here is from genome assembly GCA_030522415.1 of Channallabes apus. Classification (NCBI taxonomy): domain Eukaryota; kingdom Metazoa; phylum Chordata; class Actinopteri; order Siluriformes; family Clariidae; genus Channallabes; species Channallabes apus. Next base: position 25,297,429 of record CM060126.1, read on the forward strand.
TTCAGAGGTGGATTTGCTGGTGTGTTTTGGGTCATTGTCCTGCTGCAGCACCCAAGATCGCTTCAGCTTGAGTTGACGAACAGATGGCCGGACATTCTCCTTCAGGATTTTTTGGTAGACAGTAGAATTCATGGTTCCATCTATCACAGCAAGCCTTCCAGGTCCTGAAGCAGCAAAACAACCCCAGACCATCACACTACCACCACCACCATATTTTACTGTTGGTATGATGTTCTTTTTCTGAAATGCTGTGTTACTTTTACACCAGATGTAACGGGACACGCACCTTCCAAAAAGTTCAACTTTTGTCTCGTCGGTCCACAAGGTATTTTCCCAAAAGTCTTGGCAATCATTGAGATGTTTTTTAGCAAAATTGAGACGAGCCTTAATGTTCTTTTTGCTTAAAAGTGGTTTGCGCCTTGGAAATCTGCCATGCAGGCCGTTTTTGCCCAGTCTCTTTCTTATGGTGGAGTCGTGAACACTGACCTTAATTGAGGCAAGTGAGGCCTGCAGTTCTTTAGATGTTGTCCTGGGGTCTTTTGTGGCCTCTCGGATGAGTCGTCTCTGCGCTCTTGGGGTAATTTTGGTCGGCTGGCCACTCCTGGGAAGGTTCACCATTGTTCCATGTTTTTGCCATTTGTGGATAATGGCTCTCGCTGTGGTTCGCTGGAGTCCCAAAGCTTTAGAAATGGCTTTATAACCTTTACCAGACTGATAGATCTCAATTACTTTTGTTCTCATTTGTTCCTGAATTTCTTTGGATCTTGGCATGATGTCTAGCTTTTGAGGTGCTTTTGGTCTACTTCTCTGTGTCAGGTAGCTCCTATTTAAGTGATTTCTTGATTGAAACAGGTGTGGCAGTAATCAGGCCTGGGGGTGACTACAGAAATTGAACTCAGGTGTGATAAACCACAGTTAAGTTATTTTTTAACAAGGGGGGCAATCACTTTTTCACACAGGGCCATGTAGATTTGGAGTTTTTTTTTCTCCCTTAATAACGTAAAGCTTCATTTAAAAACTGCATTTTGTGTTCAATTATGTTATCTTTGACTAATAGTTAACGGTTTTTGATGAGCAGAAACATTTAAGTGTGACAAACATGCAAAAGAATAAGAAATCAGGAAGGGGGCAAATAGTTTTTCACACCACTGTATGTCACATCCAGAAGGTGAAAATGTCACATCCTTAATACCAGTTTATCCTAAATTATTTATTCCAAACATGACTAACATTTTCAAATCTACACTTTGTGTTCATTCAAGGCTCTTTCATGGTACAAGTTTGATGTTTTCTGTACAATTCACGGTTTGTAGAATACCTGTACACAGATAAAATGCTTGTTATATTCAGAGTGTAAAAGACTGTATGAATTTTGAGGATTTGTTTATTTTTGGCTCCAGAGTTTACTTTAAAAGTTATGCACATTAAATCACTGCTACTAAGCTTGTCCATGAACTAAGGCTTTTTGTTTACAGATTAATCCCAATGTCACATCAATTCTGAATGTTTGAACATAGAAAGTCTCTCTTTCTTTCTTTCAGGGTCTGCTTTGCAACCTTGCAAGTATGGACGGTTCATCTCTGAAGGTAGCTATGGTAAGTCTGTTAACAAATAGATCAGATTGTAGTCCTCAAATTCCATTCAGGTTACCTTAGGTAGAATGGTACAGTATGCTAGCAGAGTAAATTACTCTGTTAATAAATTTCAGTATTGAAATTAAAATCTTGTACTGTAGGTCAGTGAGTTCTTTAAAATGCTACAAGAAATCTTAGGATCAAGTGGAAAAATAAACATTTTATTAAAAAAAAAAAATGTCCAAGAAGTTTTCTCTGTTACCGTGAGTACCAGTGAATGCTGCTGAAATTACGTCTACAGTTAACCTCTGGAAAGAATGAATTTATTTCATATAGAGTGGACCCTCGGCATACGAAATATAAATTTTCCACTTACGAACCAAGATTTTGGCTGGATTTTGCTTTTCAACATATGAAAGATCAAGCCGGTCGCATGTACTACCGGTTTTCTTCACAAAAAAGAAAAACACTCAATATACCAAACCCAAATGTAAATTATACAAAACAAACACAAAATACAACTATTTATAAGCAAAATATGTTGGTTTGTATGTGAATGTACACTACCGTTCAAAAGTTTGTTCAAAAACTTGCAAATTTCGTTGTTTTTGTTTAGTGATTTATTTTCTACATTCTACAACAATACTGGGGATTTCAGAACTATAAAATAACTCGTATGGAATTAGGTAATTATGTAACAACAAGTAAAACACCAGTTAGTTGTTATTGTAAGACACAGAGGTCGGCCTTTCTGTAATAGTTCTTGCAAGAACAGTATTGTCAAGTGCATTTGCAAAATCCGTCAAGCACCATAATGAAACTGACTCTCATGAAGGCCGTCCCAGGAGGACGAGACCAAAACCTACCTCTGCTGCAGACGAGAAGTTCATTTAGAGTTATCAGCCTGAAAAATGACCAATTAACAGCAGCTCAGATTAGAGGCGTTATGAAGTCTTTACAGAGCAAAAGTAGCAGAAACATCTCAATATCAACTGTTCAAAGGAGATTCATGCATTTTTTTGGACGCCTTCAGCAAAACTTTACAATGTAGAAAGAAATAAAAATCAGGAACCATCTAGAAAGTGATCTAAAACTTTTGAACGGTAGTGTATGTTTCGTCTCAAGTCTGTGTACTGTGTGAGTGTGTGCATAAGTGTGTGCGGGAGTATTGTATCTCCCTCACCGGCTTTATGAGTCAATTCGGGAGCACGATGATGAAAAAAACGCAGAAAGTATGTTCTGTGACACTGCCTTGTGTTGAGTAACGTGTTGAGTAATGGTGAGTGGTGATGTATCCGCAAAGAAACCGAAGGATTCACCGTCTTAATGGCGACCGGTCGTGTGCGTATAAACATCAGTGGAGCGTCATCCGTTTAAACATGGCCAGCTGACTTGCGTCCTTGCGTCACCGCTATTCCCCTTGTGATTTGGAGAGTAAAAACGCAGGACCAAAACAACTGACAGTCTTTGATTATAAATTATACAATGCCATATAAAAAAAAATATCTGTAGGTTTATAAAAAACCTATTATGTGGCTGCACTACATGTTATCAAGGAGGTCATCAAGAGGAAAATGGAGCAGTTTCATCTTTAAAGCAGCCGGTTTCTACTGTAAATGTTTAGATTTTTTTTTAATATGCAAAGATAATTATAGTGTTGGAAATGGGTAATATTAGTAATATTGTTAATATTTTTGGGTGGCTGGAACGAATTATCTGCAAATTCTAAATTTAGAATTTTTACACTTCATAATGAGAATGCGGCGGCGCGGTGGTGTAGTGGTTAGCGCTGTCGCCTTGCACCTCCAGGGTCTGGGTTCGATTCCCCGGCCAGGCTCGATTCCCGTCTCTGTGTGCATGGAGTTTGCATGTTCTCCCCGTGCTTGGTGGGTTTCCTCCGGGTACTCCGGTTTCCTCCCACAGTCCAAAGATATGCAGGTTAGGCTTATTGGCGTTCCCAACATTGACCATAGTGTGTGATTGGGTGTGTGAGTGTGTGTGCCCTGCGATGGATTGGCACCCTGTCCAGGGTGTACCCCGCCTAGTGCCCGAAGTCTCCTGGGATAGGCTCCAGGTCCCCCGCGACCCTGAACACAGGATTAAGTGGTATAGAAGATGAATGAATGAATGAATAATGAGAATGCAGATAATTAGTTAGTGAATAAAAACTGATAAGAGAAGTGGAAGTTTAAGGTGGAAATATGAGGGATATATATGTACAAAACAGTGGTACCTCGGCATACGAATTTAAACGTGTTCTTAAGGCAGAATTATAAATTTAGAATTTTCACACTTCATAAATTTTGCCTTAAGAATTTTACGTTTAAATTCGTATGCCGAGGTACCACTGTATTGTCACCCCTAATAATGTACATATATATTCCTCATATTTCCACCTTAAACTTCCACTTCTCTTATCCGTTTTTATTCACACACACACACACACATATATACTGTATTTCATCTGATGCTTTTTTTCACGCACAGGTCCAGTTCGACCGCTACTTGTCGTCTCCAGACACCTTCGTGATGCCTCAGTTCAACTTTCTCCTCAGTGCAGCTATCAAGTGAGCCTTTCCTTCTTCTTATAGCACGATGCATTTTTCTTTTCTATTTGTGAACTCCTTTATTTGGAGGCTTGTAGTCGTAGCACTGCTCTTCAGTAGGCGTTTTTCGTACTGGTTTATGCACGATTAAATAGTTAGCTCCTTGGACATGAAATGATTCACATGCACTGATAGAAGGTTTCACGTCTGGATAAGTGTCATTTCGTATAAACCCAGTCTATTTGTTCCTGGTCAGAGTTTTCTGTCGGTTCCAAGCAGAACGCAACATTTAAAATCGATAGATGATCTTTTTTTTTGTTGTTGTTTTTTTAAAGACAATTGTAAGGTAGCGGCCATGACGGAACACTGTTACAGAATGACAGGCATTAAAAATGAACAAACCATAGTCCAATATGAGATCTTGTGAGATTATTTTGAACAGTGAGTCAAACATTAAAGTAGGCCACGAACTAGAGCTCAGTTACACCCACTGAGTCAAGCTGTTCCCCAACTAAAACTGACAGAAAAGAGCTTAAAACACTGGTTGCATGCTTACCTGACAGGACTGCTGCTGTTTTTAAGGTGATGAATTGTATAACGAGTTACTGATCAGCCGTAACGTTAAAACCACTGACTGGTGAATTGAATGCCATTGATTACGAATTATACAGCAGTAAACTGGTGACGGGATCGTGGGCACTCATCAAGGCGCCGTTATGCCTGTGAGCATAAATACTCTACGTTTCCATGTATTACTGCACCAAATGATTTATTTATTTATTTATTTATTTATTTATTTTAGGAAAATGATCCAGTGATTTTTGCAGGACTGTTATGTCAATATTTTTCTACTGCACCGTTCGATCCTCTGAAATACTTGCTGGGTCCGCATCCAGATCGTTCTACTGTAGCCCCTATTAACGACCCCTGGCACAAAAATTAACCTAGGAGTCTTGCCAAGCTAGGTTTGTGCTCGTTTACTTTAACCTCAGCGCACAGCTTATGAGCACTGTTCAACAAAGCGCTGCTATCAGGGCTCGGAGCTTACATACAGTAGAATCTGCAGGATCATACATAAAACCCGAATCCCACTATAGACACCAAATAATCTGGTAACCAAGAGAGACTGTATGTGCATCTGTTCCGCCTCCTCCCCTTTCGCCTTCACTGCACGAGTATGCTTTTAGCAGGAGTGTGGTGTTGCTCTTTGAGGGAGAAAAAGAGAGACTATCTGAGTCACATTGTTACTGGGAAATGTAGCAGGGCCGAGGAGCACTCAGTGTGCCTCAGGTTAATGTTCTCTATTAACGGAAATGGAATCGTGGATGGGCCAACCACAGCTAATTATCCCCTGGTCCATTTCTCCCTTTCCCTACCCCCCCCCTCTCTCTCTCTCTGTCTCTCTCCCACCTCTTTCAAGCACAGAGTCTCACTCGCCTACACATAACCGCTACATGTGGCACGACTACATGGGAGAGTTAACCAGAGACAGATTGTTTATTTCAAACCAGGGATAAACATAAGCGTTATGCATTTCATAAGATACAGTACATTTCCCAAATTTATATTATAATATTCACAAAATGCACATGGCGAGTACAGAAATGTAGTTTTCAGTTGCTAATTTCGCTTAAAACGCCAACATTTTCTTATATTTTACTACAAGAGCTAATCACTCAGGGAGCTGCAGGTGGCACTGTTAGCCTTTTCTACTGAGCATGCATCGGTGCTCAGCTGAACACCCTGGATATAGGTTTATTCCACCAGCAGCTTAAAACAGGATATGTTTATAGTAGGTATGTGGTACGTGGTGCATCACCTACTGTACAGCCACCCTTATAGTCACTTGTGATTATCCTCATGTACTCAAGGTAGATTGTGAACATTATATTGGGAAAATTATACTGTGTGATATCAGTGTGATTGGATAAAAAAAAATTGCATTAAATTGTATTAGAATTTATTTTTATTTTTTTTCATTTCTTTTCAAAAGAGCGAACTCCTGTAAATAATATATTATTTATATAAATGTTAATATAAAGGTTAGCACAGCCACTATTAACCTTGTGAATGGGACAATTTGGACCAATTTTTCTTTCTGACCTGTGTGGGCGTATTTGATTGCGTAACGTATGTCAATGACATGACATTTCACCAGCAATGTTAAAAACAACTGGACGGTGGAATAGAAATGATAAAGCACATGAGTCTAACACAGATTGTTATCAGTGGAACAAGTACAAGTGAAGGTACTATGCCGGTCTTCCTCCTACAGTATCTTACTGTTTAGATGGTATTTAATAGTTTTATGAACGTTTAGTAATAACTTGATGTTTAGAAGCAAATTTAACAAAGTGCAAAAAACAACTGATTAGTTCAAGCTGGGCGCAAGAGAGGATTTGCATAGCATTTGAAATTTTCAACAAGCACTTAGAAGGTCGAAAAGAAAAGGTGAATAGTAAGAAGTATCTATTTTGTCTTGTAAATTAACTTGCATAAGAGCCCTAGGATTTAAAGTAAAAATGATAAGGGGAAAAAAGTATCGCTTCAGAATGCAAATTTCAAGGTGATGATGCTCATGCATCTGTAACAATTATTATAAAAAGTGAAAATCGAAGCAGCGACGATAAAAATAAGGATGTGCGCTGTTTCACATTTAATTGGTTTGAAGAGCTACGCTGGTTACTGTAGTGTTGTATTACAAGTGGCTTTGCTGCTGATTGTCCTTTAAATTTGACCTGCTTATTGTAACACTAACACCACATTAATTACATCGTCCTGATTTAAAGAGAGACACGTCTTTGATCAAACTGATTACTGATTTACTGTTTCAGAGAGCAGATCTTTAAGCAGTCCACGGAGCTGGTGTGCCGTGCGTACGGGGAGGTGTACACAGCCGTAACCAATCCGGCTAATGGATACAGAGAACCTGAGACCGTGTTACACAGATCCCCTCAGCAGGTACAGACCCTGCTGTCCTGAGACCCAGCACAGACTCAAGCGCCTGAACAGAAAATAAATATTAGATATATACACTGTGTGTGTGTGTAATATATATAATATATATGCACACACATACATACGTACATACTGTACATACATACATACAGAGGACAATGGATAGAATCATATCATGGGAGCAGGAGTGGAAGGACACTCAGTGATTTAAAAGTCCAACACACACACTGAGTGTCCTTCCACTCCTGCTCCCACACTGTTGTGGGTAAAACACTTTGTCTGAGGGAAAGAGAACAACTCACGCTGAGGAAAAACAAAAAAAAAAAAAGGAATAGAATGTTCCTCTCGACATGAGCGTAGATTCCTGCCGGGAAACTTGAAAGAAAAATCTTCAGACCGCTTTCACACTACACACGAACAAAGGCACAAACTCTTTGTAATAAATATTATATGCAAAACTTTTATGCCTCTTATATACAAATTTACAACCACACACACACACACACACACACACACACACACACATGACTCCGCTCTGCAATCTTAAACAGTTCTTCCTTTCTTCTTGTTAATTAAACTTCATTAAATGGCATCAAAATGTCCACGCACTGGTGTCTTGCTGTGTTTTTTTTTCCCCCTTCTCTTGTGCCTTTTTTTGTCAAAGGGATAGTTAAATGAAATTTTGTGGCCGACCAGCTGAGAAAGCGACCAATAGCATAGATTTTCTCACACAATGGTGCTTTTATGTCGTGATCGCTAGTCACGCCTGATTGCTAGTCACGCCATCATTTAATTGCAGGCAAACTGCCTGCCAGGCCTCATTCGTCAACTATATTTAGCTGATGAAATGCAGTGTAGTAAAAAAAAATGCCGTTATGCTCCGACTAATAATAGAAGTTTTTTTTTTTTTTTTTGATAAATGGAAAAAGGCCAAGTAGTAAACCCTGACAGAGATGCAGGATAAGAAAGGGAGACCAGATTACCACGGGGAAGCAGTGGAGGCGATTTTGGGGAAAGGGGTCTCATGGTTGTGGTTAAGGGACTCTCCCAATCATGCCTGTAGCCAGTCGAGCTGAAGTGGAGGTTCACATGCCTTGCAATTTAGCTCCAGGCTCAATCACAAAAAACCCACACTCAAGCAAACGTCAAGGAAAGTGCAAGTCTTGCTGAATGTGGTGGTGTTCTGTGAAAAAAGCCCACAAACACAGTTTGTTTAATTGCACGGTTACTCCATGTGGCAGGAAAAAAGACGTCAAATTTGATCAAGTTACGGCAGCAATCAAACATTTCTCAAAATGAGCTGTTGTCGTTTGGCCTATGTATTATGTGAACGTTGTTACTTTATAGCGGTTGCCAGATATCACTCTGGCATTAATCCCTGATATTCTAAAGTTACAACCCTTGTGGTCTTATTTAAGCTGGCCTTGTCTTGGCGATGATGTCATTGGTTGCCCCCACCAAACTCCACTCAGCACACTTACCCTGGCAAGCACACAAAGTGCTCTGGAATGCAGTACAACCCATCTGGTAGAAGCAGAATTAATGGGACCGTTATTTTTAAAGTCGATTTTACACATTCACAAATCTGCTCGTCTGCTTTAAGGCAGGGGTGTTCATTTATAATTTAGGAAGGTCCTGGTATATAAAATTGCTTTCTTATAAACATTTCAAATAAGCAACTCATGACTAAATAGCGGTGACTGTTACTGTTTAATGCTTGACAATTAACGATTTGTTATGGCTAATAAATGTTAAATGGTACAATTTGAAGTAGTTGCTGAAGTAGTTGCACACTGGCGCATCATGTAAACCTTTTTTTTTTTTTTTTTTAACGAGTGCTGCAGACCATAAACACATCAGATATATCCAACTTGAGTTTGACATGCACAGAATAAACTCATTCTTCTTTGTCTGTTAGTTGCCCCAAGTCTTAAATTTTTTTTTCAGTTTGTAACTCAGACCAGTGAAGGTAAAGAAAATGAAAAATCTGTGAACACCTCATCATGACCTAACGTCTCCAGCCTACACTATATGGCTAAAAGAATGTGGACACCGGCTTGTCACCCACATATGTGCCCAATCCAAAACCATGGGCATGAACACCGAGTTGGTTCCAGCCTTCTAGAACAACACATTCTCTGGGAAGACTTAGGACTAGGTTTAGGAACATCTGGAGGATTAATGAGGTCAGGGATCAATGTCAAGTGAGAAGGTCTGTACTCATTATTCCAGTTTCATCCCAGAGGTACAGTATAGAGGGGTTGAAGTTCGAGCTCGGACCCCTGGACCACTTCCATATCAGCTTTGGAAAATCTTTTCTTTCTTTTTTTTTTTGGGATGCCACTTCGACCCTTCTCAGTGGAGAGAAATCTGTGCCAGGTGTGTGGGGTTCTCGCATTGCGAAAAGTGTTTAGGGAATGCCTAGGTGTGTGCAGATCTTTGACCATGTAGTAAAAGTTACAACAATGTGTGTAATTGGATAAACTACAACTGCAGGATCTGCTGCAGAACCTGAGCTGGTTCATGCTTAGAAAACTAGAGACCTGAAATTATAGCCTTGTCTTTTTAGAACGTTTATCTCTGCTAAAGTATGTCTTTTGCCTTAAGGGTTTAGAGAAACGCAATTAGGCCATCATTTAGGGATTTGTATCTGAGGCTTTCAGTGATATGTCATTTAAACAATGTAGTTTTAGTTTTAAAACACGCCCAGTCATGTTACTGACCTGTCTTAGAGTCATAACATCGATGATGAAGGGGACAACCTATCAGGATCCGATTTACCTAAAACATCATTATTCAGTATTGTTTCAAACATCATAAAGTATATACAGACCCTACTGTCAATAGTTTGTCCTACAGAAACCCCCCCGGAGGACAATAAAGAGTATAGTATTGACTCAGTGACCACATTACATCAGCTTTGGTCTTCCCAGAGGTTAAAGGAATATAACTGATACTTATTAAGTATTTATTAGCATTATTTAAAGGATAATACATGAGCATAGTTGAGTATCTGTATGCCTTTATGTGTTCTGCACAAAAGACCCCTAAAAACGAGTTCACGGACCTTTAGGAACGCTTGGATCACTTTTGTGCAGGTTTCCTGTATTTCCTTTCAGGAAGCAGTTATAACCATTCACTACCATGAAATAAACATTTACTTTACCTTTCTTTTAGCACTTGTTCTTTCCTCTCTAGCATAATAGTTCACCTCTTCACAAAAGCCAGGTCCTGCTATGAAAAGGTCACTGTGCCACGGCTGAATGCATATGCACTCCTTTCCAAAAAAAAAAAAAAACATATATATATATATATATATTTTTTTTTTTTTCAGTGGTTGGTAATGTCTATAGAGAATGCAGTAAACACTTATTGCATTTTGATTTTCTCTCATATACTTGAAATGAAATGAAATCGACTCTAAATCGAGGCCATAAAAATCTGAACGTAAATGGTGCTAATTGAAGTTAAGGGAAATGTTTGTTAAAGACATGTTGTTGGTATGTTGCATTAGCATCCATAGCTGTAAAGAGGAATCATGGTTGTTGTGCTGTGCATAATATAAGTTACGGGAAAAAAGTCTGTGCCGACGTGCAATGAAGCACGAATCTGTGCTTCACCTGCAACGCGGCCATTTAGCACGCGTTACACACTAAGCTAGCTGATGTGCGACAGGTGGTCAGCCACATAAACAGGTGTACGAGGCACCATTAGGGTCACCACTTACACAAACACAGGTGACGCATTCATGTGCCCATCCAGTCATCCAGCCAACCATCCATTCATTCATTTCCCCACCCCATCGCTCTTAGTTAACTAGTGCGGAAACGTCCTGCGTTCAGCCTTTGACCTACAAGTGTACGCAGAAGCTTTTTCTTTTTTCTTTTTATGCTGATGTCTGCAGTTTCTTCTTACCGTTGAGGTTTTTTTAGCTTTCAGATTAAATCTTAGAGACTCTAATACACTTGAATATCAGCCGTGAATCTAAAATAATATACAGTATTTTCTGTGTCTAAACAAATTGAATTACTATAGATACAATTTTTGAACATGGTAGCTTATAGGATCACACATTTAATAAAATGTTAAAGACAAAGTTATGCACAAAAACTGTAATATGTCCATTTCCAGTACTGTATAACCCAAAGTACACACACATAGTAGTTGAATGTTAAAATGCAACAGTTTTGATCATTCTAGTTTGTCATTCATGAATAGTTTATGATGAATTATATGACATTGCACTGTGCCAATTAGCTCATCTACATGATACTCTTGTTGTCATTATTGTCCTTAATATGGTCCTGGAGGGACATGACAAATGGGATGTCAAGGAAAAGCTTCTTGATGCAAGGAGAGTAAGAAAGTGCATTGCTGTTGCACCGTATAATGCCACCACTAAAGTGACAATATAATCATTATTATAAGACATTATTTATTTTTGATGCAGCAAAAATTATGTTCATGATCTTACATTGCTCTGGAATGAGATCAGTCAGACTGTTTCCAAAATCTAGTGGAGGTTATATTATTATTAATAATAATAATAATTTAAAATAATAGGCGGCACGGTGGTGTAGTGGTTAGCACTGTCGCCTTGCACCTCCAGGGTCTGGGTTCGATTCCCCGGCCAGGCTCGATTCCCGTCTCTGTGTGCACGGAGTTTGCATGTTCTCCCCGTGCTTGGTGGGTTTCCTCCGGGTACTCCGGTTTCCTCCCACAATCCAAAGACATGTAGGTTAGGTTCATTGACATTCCAAAATTGCCCGTAGTGTGTGAATGAGTGTGTGTATGTGAGTATGTGTGTGTGCCCTGTGATGGATTGGCACCCTGGGATAGGCTCCAGGCCCCCGCGACCCTGTATATAAGGATAAAGCGGTACAGAAAATGAATGAATGAATTTAAAATAATAATATTAATAATAATAAAGTAATAATTATAATAACAATAAGGTGGGATTACATCTGGAACTGGATGTTGAAAGAGGGAACATGGGTGTGGCGCTTGATGTGTCCACCAATTTTTGGCATTATAATGTTTACTCATAACTAACATTTTTACTTGTTTACTTCGTACAGTAGCTAAATTTGTGTTCTCGTACAGTATTTTACCTAAACTATGACAACTGGCAAACAGCTAATGAAATGATCACCCACTAGTAATGAGTATATAGAGAGTCTAAGCTATACAAGCTGAAAAAAGGCTACTGGCTCTCCGTAGTAACCAACTGTGGAAAAAAAATCTAACAGCATGTCAGTTCTTCACGAAGCTTATTGCAAAAACATTTTTTTTTTCTTAATTTTGCGTTAACCAAACCATTGCCACCAATCATCACAATAACTGACATTCAGGAAAGCCGAGATCCAACACCTGCTTTCTCCATGAAGCCACCTAGCTGCATCTTGGTGTGTCAGAACAGTTTAACACACACAGAGGAAAGTGATATCTGTCCTGTTCTGCAACTATGTGCTCACAGATGTCTACGATTGGCTAGCGTCACTGTGATTGACAGCAGAAAGAGAGTAATGCCATCACCTGCTTTACCTTGTCTATGGATGGTTGTGAGATGTTTCTCTAACAAACTGTTTTCTGTTGTGCTACTCGAGAGCCCCTTTCCTGGTTGTTAACTGACAGGATAGAAATCATCCAGTCAATCAGCTCTGGACTTTAACCATCACCCCCACGTGCTGAAGATGACATCAGGGAGTGTTTTTACATCCTTGGCCAGTGAGTGAGAGTCAAGGAGTGGCCTGCATTCATCAAGCAAAGTATAGATGACATTCCACTGTCCTCGCATGTCTACTCTTTCCTTTGTGAAATCTTGGGAACACTTTTCCTGCAGGTATTCACTGTGACAGCCAAATTCTTAGACGCCTATTGTGCGGTTAATCTTGGCGCCTCGCTCTCAGCATTAATCCTCTGGTAATAAAAGCAGCAGTTATGCAACTTTCACATTCTGGTTACTGCATGCCACAGGTACAGTAACATGGGGAGATCATTGTTCCCATTCACAAAATCTGTATCCAATCTCATGTTCACGGGTAATGTTCATGCACGTTAGAGGACGGTTAGTGAGTTCTTCAGAAATCTTCCTGATGTTTCATGTATTATGGCAGGGAAAAGTGAGCAGTCTCTGTTCAGTTCATGTACAATGCCACAGCATGGAAGTGCGATTATAAAGAAAAGAATTGTAAGAATTCCGGGAGCCTGTAAACATCTCTTGTAGTGTTGTGTTTATTTAGACATTTTCACAAAGACATAAAGTTAAGGTAAAAAAAACAACTAAATAATAGTATTTTCACCTCCTGGGTTCCTACGTCCTCATATGGACACATCATTTTTTGGGTTTGCTGCACCTTATACTTCATTATGTCTAGGGCACTGGTGGCTCAGTGGTAGGTGTTTCGCCTGCCATGCGGACGGCCCGGGTTCGATTCCAGCCAGTGCCCAAACCCCAGCCACTGGATGCAGTGCCGGTCCCAAGCCCGGATAAAATGGGAGGGTTGCGTCAGGAAGGGCATCCGGCGTAAAACCTGTGCCAAGTTGTAGTGCGGACTGGATATTCCGCTGTGGCGACCCCTTGCCGGGAGCAGCCGAAAGACCAACAACAACATAATTCATTATGTCTAACTTAGACCTGCTGTCCTCATTAGTAGACACTTTATAGCATCATTTAATAGTAGAAAAAGCACAATACACTAATTAGTAGAAACACAAAATTGTATCAAACTCATTTTTTTGTTTTAAGACAATGATTAGATTTTATGCTTATTAGGTCTTACTAATCCCTAATTTATAGGGAAAAAGAAAAATTAAAGGTCGGGTGTTAAGAGGTTAATGCAGTTATATAAGCAACTTGAGAAGTGATTTATTTTTAAAATACTGGCATGCCTAGAAACGTGAATAAGATTATCTAATGTGATATAAAGCACTAGGACACAGTGTCCCCACATCAGGGAACATGAATAGTAATATTCATCGCTCTGTCAAAGCGCCAGATGCTTGGGACTAACCCAGAGCTAATCTGTAGTGAAAACACTATGTCCATAAAAGCTTTCTTGAAAATAATTTGACGTCCTCTAATATCTTATCAGACCTCATTTCAAAATTAAATCTCTTACTAGTATTATTCTGTTGTTGTTGTTATTATTATTATTATTATTATTATAGTGAAGGAAAAAAGGTTCTTCCTGAAGTGCACGTTCATTTCATGAATGCGCACCTACGCTTACTACTAACCATGAGGTGTAGTGTGACACCTGGGAGAGTTGTTATTCCATTAGGCAGGACTGATTCAGTGGTCATACACATGTATACACATTTGTTAGTTCTTTTAGTGCTCGAGGTTATAGTATTTTGCACTTTTAATGAGGTCAGTGTGCCAATCCAGGGAAAACATATATGTGACCTAATGACACAGTATATATATATATATATATACACTGTATAATAAATGTCCTTGTAGTTTAGGGAAACCATCGACCAAGAAAGCAGAAGCGAATGAGTGACACGTAAACATTCTAAGTTTTGGAAATGTTCTTCTAGATTTTATGGAAATTCTGCGCGCATCCCGCTCATCATCGTCATCATCTACTCTGTTTCGCAACCCTCAAACCAGGATTTTGACACTCCATGTTTTATTATGTGTTATGAAGTATTATAATTGTATATTAGAAATGTAGCAGAGACGCCAAATCCTCAGAGCTCTGCTTTTCCTCAGCTCTTCCTTTTTTCAGACAATACAGGCAACAATTGATTTTGTTTCCTATAGTTTAGAGATTTTCATTTCCTTCCACAACATAACTTCATAAAGATATCAATACTTTATTTGTGCCTTTATTTCAACCTAGGTAACTGCAGTACTGTATATACATTGGAGTATAATAAATGTTGATTTATTTTTAATGGACCACCAGGCATGTCTCTGTGTAAAATTCAATATTTCGTATGTAATACATGCAAAGAGAAATGGTCAACTGGATGAAAGTGAGTCATGCCGAAATAATCCGTTCCCCACAGGCTGTGTGCTGTAATTTTTTTTAAGCATTTAAATGAGGAGCATACTGTACTGTACATGTAACTGCAACTACTGGTTCATAGATTTTAAATTCTGGCCAGATTGTGATAGTGTTTTTTTTTTTTTTTTGCTTTTAATATTTATCTATAAAACTATCCCAAAAAATGCATTTGTCATGTTTGTTATTTAGCATTTTAATAGACTGTTAAAATATACACCTTATAATCGACTGATTACTTTACTGAAAGTCTGATGCCTGATTGATTGACTGAAAATAATTGATTTGTGGACTGCAATTGATTGATTAGTGAATGTCTAACGTCCAAATGTACTGTATGTGAATACCTTTATAAATGGCCTTTCCAAAAATGATGCCTGACCATAACCTGATCGAGCACCTTTTGAGAGGATTTGTTTTGGAATGCTGACTGCACCGCGGCCCCAAAAGCAGCTGCGCAAGAATCTGAATGTAGATTTTCACATCGATCCCTAATGAGAAGGAACTGTGACAGTGTTAAGGAAAAACAGCCTGAGATGGAATAAAGAACAAATTCTCTTCTGGCTGATTCTGGATGGTGGATTATACATAATTGCGTGTCTATAAATGTATGAGTTTTATACAGTAGATCTACAGTATGAATGTAATGAAATGTATTCTATCATAGTATCATGTTTTGGTTACAGATGTACTTGACAATATACAGGTGAAATTAGACACAAAAGAAAAGTTCAAGCCTGGGTATAATTTGCTGTTGGAAAGTACAAATCTTAACAGGGTCCATATGGAATTATGCAAAACAACAACAAGAACAAAGAGTGAATCACAAGGGCAGAGGAAGTATCAGGATAAATCAGTAGCTGTAAACTTTGAAGGAGATCTCAAGAATGCATCACGTCAGGAGAACGGCTACAGCTTGACTGAAGAGATTATTAAATATGCTTTTATCCTAACTGGTTTCCATTTTCACACTTTCTTACTAATGGCTCCACTATAAAACATCACTTCGAGAATTCCTTCAGCTCTTATCATTTTTGAAGGTTTTCTTTTCTTTTCAGGATTTCTTGTTCTGTTTTCACATGATTAATGAAGTCATTGATTAATAATTTAGTACAAGGAAAGAAACCTGATTTATCAATTCGGTCCTTACCTATGTTGTGTTATTTGGAAAAAAACAAAACAATAAATGCTTGACTCTTATGACTATGACAACATAATATAAAGAAGAAAAAGGTATAAAGAATGCATTGCAATGAAATTATAGCATAAATGATATAAGTAATGAAGTAATGTTGTGTTGTCAATAAACTATGCCAGACCAGTTAAATAAAAGTCAAGTCTCAGGCTTCAAAAATAACCTTGTTCACTATAGCAAATCAAAAAACCCCTATAGGCTCCCAAAATGCATATACAGCATTGCATGTGTCAGTGAGACCCTATTGTGCAAGCCTGTTTGCTTTGCTAATGTGAACACTTTGTCCAGGTTCCTGGAATATAAACAGAAAGCAGTTACATAATTTCCAAATAGTACAAGTGTGAGCTGCTCTTGGCCCCGTGTTAGTCGTATTGTTTTGGTTGTTGTTGACGTTATTGTTTTGGAGTAGTGTTGTGCTTTGATGCAGTCTGGAATGTTAATATTCAATAATGGGAAAAAAAAAAAGTCCACGTAAGCAGATTGGCCCGATTGCATCCCACGTTTCATAGAAGGTGTGACAACTCCGCTGGGCAGATTTGGTGTTTTTATTCATGAGTTCATGTCTGGCTGAGTTAACTGCTGCTTGTGTGGCACTGTCAGACCGTTCCGCTCACAAATCACTGCAAGCGTGTCCCGAGGAGCAGTAAAACTTCAAGTTGTTCCTGAGACACCAATATCTTAGCAAGTTCATCATGGTCAAAACCTTTTTATTTATAAAGCACTGCTGTTGTGTTTCTGGTTACGCTGTACTGACCAATTCACATTCATTGATATTAATAAACTTCTCACTTTTAATTGGTCGAGGAGGTTGAAAGCAAAAACTTTTGAAGGAGAGATGCTTAGTTATAGTAACATGTATTGATTGACTTAAAATACCTTTTTCCGGAGTCGCCACTTCGGATCGTTTTATCTGCTGAAGTTTTATGCGATGACTGGCACTGAGGATGTCCTGCGTCTCCTGGGTATTCTATATGGCCATAGGGTCTAAAGACCTTGCCCAAGGGCCTGTTGATGGCAATCTGGCAGTAGGATGGCACAATATACATATATATATATATATATATATATATATATACACATCCTCTTTCCTAAAGGTGGAAAACAAACTGTCACAAACTTTCAAACTGTATTGTGCTTGAAATTTATCTTTTAATAGGGATAATCTTATCATTTTGATTCATACATTACTTTATTATTAACCTTGTTTAAATTTATAATAAAAAATATTTTCTTGTTTATTAGTATTAAAGTGATATTGTCTTCTGTATAAGTCCCAGTGAATGAGCTCTTACTATAGTAACAATAACATTTGAAAATGGTTCATTAATTTAAACTTGTGAATTGCATTATAGTCCAAACAACTGTCACTGCTGTAATAAAAATGCATTAATCAACACCTCCTGACCAATCAGAATCAAGAATTCAAAAACACTTGCCAGGCCTGCGGTTACTATAACTCAAGTAAACATCGTTGTAGTTTCTACAGTACATGTGTGCTTATACTTTTCCACAT
This sequence comes from Channallabes apus, assembly GCA_030522415.1. Lineage (NCBI taxonomy): Eukaryota > Metazoa > Chordata > Actinopteri > Siluriformes > Clariidae > Channallabes > Channallabes apus. The sequence continues at coordinate 25,315,230 of CM060126.1, forward strand.
ACAGGTCTGCGAGTTATATCCTACCATCATCAGAGATACACAGTTTAAATTCTGTCCCCATCCTCGCAGATATGCTGCATAGAAATTAGCTGATCAAAGTAAGTGCTTGGTGGTGTGATGTATCCCAAAGTCACAGTGAGGAGTCCTGATCGCCCTGTTTCAGTGCCTCTCATGCTCTCAAGGTCAGTAAACAAACACAGAAGAAATGGCCTGCGCATACTGATCTGTTGGAGTGCTTTGGCACAGGAGGTGTTTATTGTTGTTTTTGGCATCCACATCACACCGGAGAAGTGTGGAGAGGACAATATCACTACGTCCATCTGCTATCTTAGCATTCAGAGCATTATCATACCTCTGGCACATCTCACTTGTGTTAATGATATACATTTCTGTTTAATCAAAACAGGTTCTGGGGTCAGTTACTAAATGACAAAAAAAAAAAAAAAACAGAAATTACTTGATACAGCATGAATATATTTGTTCTGCCTCTTCTCAAACGGTGAATAATATATAAATAAATAATATTATATCAATCATATTAATAACCTTGTTCAAATGCATACATTAGATGTCATGTAGTAATAAAGTCAAATTTGAAATAGTTGGTAAATAGTTGGCAAACAGGTATTTGAAGCTGCTGGTGCCTCTGGAAACGCGCAAACCTCAAGGTGTAGGATCCTTTAAAGGCTTGCAGTTGTGCATAAACCTACTATTTGGCCACCCCTAATCAATGCTCACAAACAGAAATGGTTGCGGTGGGCCCGGGCATACATGAAGACTAATTTACAAACAGTCTTGTTTACTGATGAGTGTTGTGTTGTTTACTGATGAGTGTATATATATCAGACATTATAAAAAAAAAAAAAAAAAAATATATATATATATATATATATATATATACAGTGGTGTGAAAAACTATTTGCCCCCTTCCTGATTTCTTATTCTTTTGCATGTTTGTCACACTTAAATGTTTCTGCTCATCAAAAACCATTATCTATTAGTCAAAGTTAACATAATTGAACACAAAATGCAGTTTTTAAATGAAGGTTTACGTTATTAAGGGAGAAAAAAAACTCCAAATCTACATGACCCTGTGTGAAAAAGTGATTGCCCCCCTTGTTAAAAAATAACTTAACTGTGGTTTATCACACCTGAGTTCAATTTCTGTAGTCACCCCCAGGCCTGATTACTGCCACACCTGTTTCAATCAAGAAATCACTTAAATAGGAGCTACCTGACACAGAGAAGTAGACCAAAAGCACCTCAAAAGCTAGACATCATGCCAAGATCCAAAGAAATTCAGGAACAAATGAGAACAAAAGTAATTGAGATCTATCAGTCTGGTAAAGGTTATAAAGCCTTTTTTAAAGCTTTGGGACTCCAGCGAACCACAGTGAGAGCCATTATCCACAAATGGCAAAAACATGGAACAGTGGTGAACCTTCCCAGGAGTGGCCGGCCGACCAAAATTACCCCAAGAGCGCAGAGACGACTCATCCGAGAGGCCACAAAAGACCCCAGGACAACATCTAAAGAACTGCAGGCCTCACTTGCCTCAATTAAGGTCAGTGTTCACGACTCCACCATGAGAAAGAGACTGGGCAAAAACGGCCTGCATGGCAGATTTCCCAGGCGCAAAGCACTTTTAAGCAAAAAGAACATTAAGGCTCGTCTCAATTTTGCTAAAAAGCATCTCAATGATTGCCAAGACTTTTGGGAAAATACCTTGTGGACCGACGAGACAAAAGTTGAACTTTTTGGAAGGTGCGTGTCCCGTTACATCTGGCGTAAAAGTAACACAGCATTTCAGAAAAAGAACATCATACCAACAGTAAAATATGGTGGTGGTAGTGTGATGGTCTGGGGTTGTTTTGCTGCTTCAGGACCTGGAAGGCTTGCTGTGATAGATGGAACCATGAATTCTACTGTCTACCAAAAAATCCTGAAGGAGAATGTCCGGCCATCTGTTCGTCAACTCAAGCTGAAGCGATCTTGGGTGCTGCAGCAGTACAATGACCCAAAACACACCAGCAAATCCACCTCTGAATGGCTGAAGAAAAACAAAATGAAGACTTTGGAGTGGCCTAGTCAAAGTCCTGACCTGAATCCTATTGAGATGTTGTGGCACGACCTTAAAAAGGCGGTTCATGCTAGAAAACCCTCAAATAAAGCTGAATTACAACAATTCTGCAAAGATGAGTGGGCCAAAATTCCTCCAGAGCGCTGTAAAAGACTCGTTGCAAGTTATCGCAAACGCTTGATTGCAGTTATTGCTGCTAAGGGTGGCCCAACCAGTTATTAGGTTCAGGGGGCAATTACTTTTTCACACAGGGCCATGTAGATTTGGATTTTTTTTCTCCCTAAATAATAAAACCCCTCATTTAAAAACTGCATTTTGTGTTTACTTGTGTTATCTTTGACTAATGGTTAAATGTGTTTGATGATCAGAAACATTTTGTGTGACAAACATGCAAAAGAATAAGAAATCAGGAGGGGGGCAAATAGTTTTTCACACCACTGTATATATATTATATATATATATATATATATATATATATATATATATATATATATATATATATACTGTATACATATATGGCACAATATAAAATGCGAAAACATATGCTTTTATGCATATGTTTCAGCATTTGATATGGAGGTAGCGGTATTGTCCCAGCCCTTAATTTCAGACCTTTTGAGACATTCTTATCTGCCAAAACGAATGGCATCAGACACACATGTGCTGTCTTCGACTCTAACTCTGTCCCTGTGTATCTCACTAATGGCTGATCTAAACATATCCCAGCTGAGCCGAAGATTGTTCTCAGAGAGAGGACGCTGGTGGTGGATGTGGAGCTGAAGGGTTGTGAGAGAGGCCTCGAGGAGGGAGGCAATCGCCCTGGTTACTTAGTAACCTGGGGCAACAGTTGTTGCTCACCTCTCCCCTAATACCCTCTTACCCTCAGGCCCCTGTAAAGAAGGACTGATCTCCACACACACACACACACACACACACACACACACACACACACACACACACACACACACACACACAAACTCTGGAGTAGAAGGACATTCAAGAGGAGATTACTGCAGGTGTCTATAACAGCTGACTTTGACGCTTTGACATTCATTACATCCTGACACAAATTTACATGCAGATTTGTGTAAATGGACCCTTGTTTGTTTGACTTGTTTTGGAAGCAACAGAAAGAAACAACCTTTATGCTCAAGTAAGAACAGAGTATGCAAATATTTTGTACCTCATTTTACTCCCTAATTTTAGTCTGGTGGCAAATCTCTTCCCAGGTAGGTTTAGGTCGAGCCCATGCTTCCCTCAAGGCGCAGTTACAGGTCCTTCTCAAAAAATTAGCATATTGTGATAAAGTTCATTATTTTCTGTAATGTAGTGATAAACATTAGACTTTCATATATTTTAGATTCATTACACACAAACTGAAGTAGTTCAAGCCTTTTATTGTTTTAATATTGATGATTGTGGCATACAGCTCATGAAAACCCAAAATCCCTATCTCAAAGAATTAGCATATTTCATCCGACCAATAAAAGAAAAGTGTTTTTAATACAAAAAAAGTCAACCTTCAAATAATTATGTTCAGTTCTGCACTCAATACTTGGTCGGGAATCCTTTTGCAGATTCTTGTGTCTTGTGTCTCTCAACTTTCTCTTCACAATATCCCACAGATTCTCTATGGGGTTCAGGTCAGGAGAGTTGGCAGGCCAATTGAGCACAGTAATACCATGGTCAGTAAACCATTTACCAGTGGTTTTGGCACTGTGAGCAGGTGCCAGGTCGTGCTGAAAAATGAAATCTTCATCTCCATAAAGCTTTTCAGCAGATGGAAGCATGAAGTGCTCCAAAATCTCCTGATAGCTAGCTGCATTGACCCTGCCCTTGATAAAACACAGTGGACCAACACCAGCAGCTGACATGGCACCCCAGACCATCACTGACTGTGGGTACTTGACACTGGACTTCAGGCATTTTGGCATTTCCCTCTCCCCAGTCTTCCTCCAGACTCTGGCACCTTGATTTCCGAATGCAAAATTTGCAACCTGTAGCCCATTTCCTGCACACGCCTGTACACGGTGGCTCTGGATGTTTCTACTCCAGACTCAGTCCACTGCTTCCGCAGGTCCCCCAAGGTCTGGAATCGGTCCTTCTCCACAATCTTCCTCAGGGCGCGGTCACCTCTTCTCGTTGTGTAGCGTTTTCTGCCACACTTTTTCCTTCCCACAGACTTCCCACTGAGGTGCCTTGATACAGCACTCTGGGAACAGCCTATTCGTTCAGAAATGTCTGTGTCTTACCCTCTTGCTTGAGGGTGTCAATGATGGCCTTCTGGACAGCAGTCAGGTCGGCAGTCTTACCCATGATTGCGGTTTTGAGTAATGAACCAGGCTGGGAGTTTTTAAAAGCCTCAGGAATCTTTTGCAGGTGTTTAGAGTTAATTAGTTGATTCAGATGATTAGGTTAATAGCTCGTTTAGAGAACCTTTTCATGATATGCTAATTTTTTGAGATAGGGATTTTGGGTTTTCATGAGCTGTATGCCACAATCATCAATATTAAAACAATAAAAGGCTTGAACTACTTCAGTTGTGTGTAATGAATCTAAAATATATGAAAGTCTAATGTTTCTCAGTACATTACAGAAAATAATGAACTTTATCACAATATGCAAATTTTTTGAGAAGGACCTGTACTGAAATGGACGAGAGTAATGCCATCTTTGAGTTCTGTACACCTGCGTGCTTTCAACTTTGTGTCAACAGTTTGGGTGAATGGATGTCATGGTTAAATACATTTTTCAAGGATCAGGCATTTTATAAGAGCCACTCTTAGATAAAGAAGTAGATGGAACATTATTTGGTGCAATATACTGTACATGACAGCACAGTAAAGATATTGTTTTCCATGTTTTCTGGGGGGAAAAAAACAAGAGATTTCTTATTATTAGACCTTGTTTAACTGCGGTTAAATGTTTAAAGGCAGACATTGGAAAAAAATTTAAATACAATTTACAAAAGCAGCACTCATCACATTTTTTTTTGTTCCATTCAACTTTATGATTAAGACACAGACTGAGAGTTAAATATTTTAAAGGTCATAACCACTTCTCAGAGTCATTCTTTTGCAAGATTTTCAAGAAAAAAATTGCAAGTATTACAGAGAAGAAACCTTTTCCAGTGTTGCAGACGGTCAGACAGAGCTGCTCATTATTGTTAATTGAAAGTGATATGTGAACTCTTTCTCCCTCTTGCATTGAGCCGTCCAGAAAGTCATACTAATTTAATGATTTTCTGAGTAAGACCTATAAAAAAAAAAAAGAAGAAAAAAAAAGTTTTTTTTAAATAAATTTTGACTTGGAAAACTTACAAGTCTTGGTTTACACAACTTTCTCTCTCTTGTGCTGCGGAATTGTGGGTACTGTAATTGTCTCCCCTGCTGGGTCTTAGTGCGCGTCTATTACTGGTATAATCAACATCCGTGCACGTGTAGTGCAAAACACATGTGTGCACATAAAACATTTTATTTTGTCTCTGTATGCGTGTGTACAGCGCGCGTGTAAAGCAAAAGCAAGTCTCATTAGAGAGGTTAAAGATTTATTTTCTCTCTCTCTGCCTGTTCTTTGCCTGCTCTTTGTGTCTGTGTGCGCGCACGTCATTGGACAGCATGCCACACACACACAAAAGGAAGAAAAAAAACTTGCGTAAACATTTTAATACTAAATGTATTACTATACATTATATATCAATATATTTATGATAATATTATTAATGTTATATTAATATAATATACATCATATAGTCTTTAGAGTTTGTATACCGAGCTTTTATGCATTTCATCTAAAAAAAAATGTAATCTCACTTTACAGATGATTGTATTTTACTCTTTTAACACTGGGACATACATGAATCGCGAAATGAATGGCTGTCAGTAAATCACGTTATGGCACAGCATTAAGATCCAAGCCGTGAGTCAGAAGATGAATCAGACAACCTGTTGTGAGTCGAAGTCAGAGGAGCAGCTGTCTCAACACTGAGGTTACAGTTCTCCAGAGTTCCACCAGGGAGCTTGTTTTCCCTCTCTTCGTCTTCTCCTCTTTTTATTTTTTTGCGTGCGAGGCATTTCAGTTTTAAGCAGCAGCCCACTAAAAAACACGCTCCGAAATAAACACAAGAGAGCTTTGGTGACTACGTGGAATAACAAAGTCTTCCAACGGGTAAAGAAATGCCTGATATTGTTTGAAGTTACTCTGGAGCTTGGGATAAACTCTTAAGGTCATTTCCTGTCATTCAGCTCTGAATGGTATCGACTGGCTTTTCAAAGCGAGCTTTTGACTGCCAATAACACTTCAAGATGCTTTTGTAAATGATCTCTGCTAGGAAATAACAATAGTACTACTACTGAGCTGCTGTGAGATAAAGAATGGAGATCATAATAGGAAATTAGATAATACTAACACATGAAAAGCCTGAGTGAAAATAGTAAACAGGTTTTCTTTTTATATTTGCTATAATGAGTGATTCATGCATTTGGCAGTGCTCTCTCAGCCTTTTGAATAACTGGGGCTTATGAAACAACTGGACCACAGTCAGGTTACGGTTTCTTCTACTCTTGGCTGATTGCCTTTCTGGAAGCTCTTGCTCCAACAAGACTATTATTGTCACTCTGGAGCCAAAGAAGGGATCCATCTTTTTCATGTGGCAGCCTTTAAATCATAATAAAATGCACTGCATATTATAATTGTCAGGATAATTTTAGTCTTTACATCATGCTGTTTTTAAAAAAAAAAATTTTTTACTTACATTTAGGCATTTAGCAGACGCTCTTATCCAGAGCGACTTACAATTTTATCTCATTATACATCTGAGCAGTTGAGGGTTAAGGGTCTTGCTCAAGGGCCCAACAGTGGCAACTTGGTGGTTGTGGGGTTTGAACCTGGGATCTTCCGAACCGTAGTCCAATCCCTTAACCACTGAGCTACCCCTGGCCCCATACTTCCATCATTTTTTGGTGTAGTTTGTCCTTTCTAGTTTGCATAAGACATTAAGTCAAGCCGAAGTGCTTGTTTGCATTTATTTTTCATCCCATGTGCTGCGTCACTGCCAACGTGGTCCACAGCTCGAATTTGATGCTACTGTGTTTTAGAAGCAGTGTTTTCTCATGTTCAATTGATCTTTTTTTTTTTTTTCAGAACAGTTTAATGCAATTGACCTACTGTATGTAGTTGTAAGATGCAAGATCTATAAAAAAAATAATATAAATACATACAATAGAGTAATTCTACTCTATTGTAAGACTGTGACATTGTATATGCTGAAAGCAGATGGCTACATTGTAATGATTAACATCACTATTGTCCATAAGAGCCAACAGCTAGATAAGGGATTTTTCTGGTTGTTATAGAAACTGTCGATCTGATGTTTAGCCAAATATGTGACTCATCAAATTAGATTTCAGAGATCTCATCTGCTGTCACGATACGTGAGAATATTTAGGGCAGGTTGCATCATCATCATCACGACTCGTGCCTATGTGAACTGAATAGCTCAATAGTGACGGTTTTTGATTGATAGCATCTGGAAAGGGCTTTCAAAACAACACATTATAATTGAATTTATACAGTAAAGACTTTATATAACTAAGTTTTTACATTCATTTTTCTGGAGTCTCAAAAGTCTCAAAAATTTTACTTTTCCACCCGTTTTGGTCATTTGCCCACTCGCTTGGCATCTCTTTCCTGTCACATGACAACAACCATCTGTGGAGGGTGAAGTCTAACACATACTTCCCATAAGACACATAAACCCAGGAATTGCATATTTTTTTAACTGCTTTTGCATATTTTTTTAACTTACTCGAAAGAAAGTGTTATCGGGCCTTTTCCGCATACATGAGCTACAGTAAGGGTAGCTGCAATTGGTTAATGTTGCTGTGAATGGCAGGTGATAGAGTATGTCACCCCGCCCCCTCGGAGACCATTTGCCAGTTTCGCTAGGTTTGAACTTTTTCTGTTACGGGGTGTGAATAGAGGCTTCGTCAACTTTGACCTTAAAAATTTTTTTATCACATGAAGACAAATCAAGTATCAGTATACAAAACATGCATACCTGGAACCCCCACCAGCCCAGATGTGCAACAGCAAGCTTGGATCTCTCTCCCTGATGTCAGATATACATTTATTTCCCTTCAGATGAAATCATCTTCCAAAAAAAAAGCGGGATAAACTCTTATATAAACTAATTACTCCAGTGATTATTATGATCCAGTTGGCAACAAGTTATTTAATCCGAACTGGCGCTGTGAGTAGCTGCGCAGTTCTTAAACAAACATGTCAGAAGACATATCCCAAAGATGTTACTGTGGTTCAGAAGGGTCAAATTATTATCCTTCACTTTTCAAAAAACATCTAAGGAGATTGCTAAAACTACTATACGTAATTGGTCTATCCAATTTTTAAAAGATTAAAACCTGGAAGGATAGTGATGAACCATCATCTTCGAGGAAGAAATGTGGTCAGAAAAATAAATCACTTAAATGTTTGGTGAAATCACATCATTTAAAAAAAATAATCCATTGCTATGTTACATAATAGTGAAAATAAGAGCATTTCCACACTACAATGTGAAGAGAATGCAAGGGGTTGGGTCTAAACAGCTGTGCAGACTTAAGAAAACCACTGTGAGGCTAATCAGAAAATAGGCTTCAATCTGCTAGGGAGCAAAAAGAATGGACAGTAGATAATTGGAAAAATGTGCATTAGGTTAAGAAGAGTGGCACATGAAGTGCACGCATCATGCCTAGTACCTGCAGTAATGTGAGGACAATGTTATTGTCTGGGGTTGCGTCTGTTGGTCTGGTCTAGGTTCAGCAACATTATATACCTAAAACATGAGGTCAGCTGAATATACTGAACGACCAGGACTTTCTATCAATTTATTTTTTATTGCCTGATGGCACAGGACTATTCCAAGATTCATCGGGCTCAAATTGAATCTTTTGCAAAGAGACATCTTTTGCACACATGGATTGGTCACACCACAGAGTCCAGACGTAACCCCATTTTTGGGATCTTTGGGATGTGCTGGAGAAGACTTTATGCAGGAGGCTCTTTTTCCCCACCATCGATACAAGATCTTGGAAAGAAATGAATGCTTGACACATTTGTCTGTGCATATAATTGTGTATGTATCATATCTTTATTTAGGGGTTATCTATCTGTGAGCTGTGGGTGATGAGTGCACCTGATGGAAAATAAAACTCCCCTACAGCGTTTCTTGGCATACTCTATTTCTGGCAGACCAGAAGAGCCTCAAAGTGAAGCAAATGTTTGTCTAATTTGAGAGGACCTACAGTACAGTAGTTGACATGGTTGCCGTCTGGTCAACTCTCAGGAGAGCTGTATCAAGCGCATCTACAGTAACTGGACACTCGAGACCCTGTAAGAGGCCAAGGCCTTACTGTAGAGAGCAGCAAGGGATCCTCAGAAGGATACAGAAGCTCAGAAGTTACCCTCAGGGGTAGCTCAGGTTAAGGCATTGGACTATGGTTTAGAATGTCCCAGGTTCAAATCCCACGACCACCGAGTTGTCTTTGTTGGGCCCTTGAGCAAGACCCTTAACCCTTAACCGCTCAGCTGTATAATGAGATAAAAATCTCTGGATATGAAGTCGCTCTGGATGGAAGATGAAGATATAAATTAAGAAATGTAAAATCTTGAATGCAATGCTACGGATAGAGAAGTTTAAGCTGAGCTTCTAATGAGACGTAGAAGGGAAATAGAATAAACGAATGAGTGGTGCTATGATCAGTACCCATATTAAGTGCTTTCAAATATAATTACCCACAGTTGTACTGTAGTACTCTCAATAGACTGTCAGAAACTCCTACTATCCCTGGTGTAAATGTGATTTTTATAGGTCTAGTTTGATTCAATGACATAGTGTGCTTGACAAGCATGGCTGTTTTCTGCCTCTATTTCCCTGACTTTACATCTAAATACTTAATAGTACCTGATATAGCCACGTTCACCTAATATGCCCTTCAGATCAAGAAGTAAAATCGAAAGGCAAGGCCTAAAAGTGATGTCACTTAGTGAGCCACCTACCTGACTCAGTAACCTGAACACGCATTTAGGTATCTTAGTCCCATCTCGATCTCAACTGAAACACAGACTCCTGTTCAGGCTTGTCACAGTACACCCATCCCAACTCCCACTGGTACCAGTCAGGCCTGTTTTTTTCACAGAGCAGCTTCAGCTGGAATCTCTAACAAGGTAATTAGCAGAGCCTGTTGATTCACTCAGACATCTCCTGTTAGTGTAAGGAGAGTAATGTAACATCTGTGGCATTATTACAGGATAAACTCAACTCATTTGGAGGTTCCCTTGCTAATCATTAGTTTGGTAGAGGTGTCAGAGCTTCACTGTAGTGATACTGTATATTTAATACTGTATGTAGTGAAGAATCTTACAAAAAACGTGCAAAATATAATATAAAAACGAGATCAACAATCATTTATAGAAAAGTCACATTTGATGCTGAGTGACAAAACAGTTAAACCAACTATTTCATGATGCCATTAAAAAGGTTTTGGAGACAAACCGGGACTTTTGATTGCACTGAATCACAGAAGAATGCATTCATCCCATCGCTTCACTAGTGCTTTGATACAATCAAGGTAGAAAGTTTTCTCAGTACACTGGAGCCGTGATCAGACTGTCTGAGCCACGTCTGAAAAGCTGGCCTCCCAGGAGCTCCTTGAATAGCCCCAGCATGTGGAAATGAGGTCTGGACTGTACAGCCGGTGGCAATAACTCCCAGGTGAGTTCCTGTAATGTGCAAGTTGTGTTTGTGAATGGTTGTGTGTGCAGTTCCCACAAACAGATTCGTCTCTTACGCAAGTACTGTACGCGACAAGTTATCCATTGATCAAGAATCCATACAGCTGTTCCACTCACTGAATGTTCACGGGAAGTGACTGCAGTGGGCTCCAACCCATCCAACCTCGGCCATGATCGTCATTCATGGACGAACGACCTTCTTTAAAATGTTTGCACCATTCAAATATTTTACCGTGGCTAAGAGTCTCATCACTGTATTGTGCTTGAAGTCTTCTCTTAATGTCTAAATGTCTAAATGCACTCTTAGATGAAAAGGCTCTGGTTTGACTTGACCATCCTTCGTACTTGGTACCAGCCTGTTTTCTGGTGGAGCATATTCTCCTTAGGAAAGGTAACATCTCCACTTCTTCTGATTCTTCCAGCAGTATAACCTAAGGGATGTTTGGATGTTCTAGGGGTGACATTAGAAAGACATAAGATTAACATTAATTTTTTTACTAGTACTGTAGATGCTTGGCGGCACGGTGGTGTAGTGGTTAGCACTGTCGCCTTGCACCTCCAGGGTCTGGGTTCGATTCCCCGGCCAGGCTCGATTCCCGTCTCTGTGTGCATGGAGTTTGCATGTTCTCCCCGTGCTTGGTGGGTTTCCTCCAGGTCCCCTGCAACCCTGAACACAGGATTAAGCGGTATAGAGAATGAATGAATGAATAGTAGATGCTTATAAATAATTTGATAAACTTAACTCTTCTGTTTGAAACTGTGTGATCAGAGAAACCATAGTGCTTTAACCTACACTAAACCTGATAAGATAAGACTTCTAATCTTTCCAAGACCATGTAGGGTGTTTGGATATTGTTAGGTAACTTGGATTTGAAATGCAGTGAATGATAACTTCTTTACATACTGTATGACTTAGGCATAGTAAGGTATGGACAGTGGTTTGTACAAATCTAACTTGGTACTTACTTTTTACATTTTATACCTGATCAAATGCTATGGTGAAAATTGATATGATATTGGTACTTGATGGTAACTGTCTTTCAGCAATGCAGGGTACTGTATGAGTCTCTTGTCCTTTTTCTCCAAAAAAAGAAAAAAAGGCAGCTAAAACTGGACAACAGTACCCAAGGCCTTCACATAGTCCTCCATTGTCTTGGTTTCTAGGACTGATGACTGAGTCTATGCTACATTGGGGGTGAGGTTCCATGTAGGAGGTCAGTGGCAGTCTCGTGGTCAATGAGGGTTCCTGTACTTCTGTTTCAGCATGGTCTGGAGAAAGTGTGGGAATCTGTACATTATTTAGAATGTTAGTGAAAAAGGAAGCGGAGAGCTAGAATGTTGTTTGTATTCTGGTGATTGTGACCGTTGCTGTTGTGAAGGAGTAATATTTTAGACTGATTGGACACAAGAAAAAAAGCAACCATACTGTAGGCTTTTCCTATGGTTGGGAGGGGTGGGGGTGATCAATAACTCAAAGAATAACCATGTAAACAAGCTTAAATTTGATACTGTGAGTATTCTGACCTCTGTGCCCATGGAGTTTGTTTTCCAATAGAGTTTAGATTCCTAACGAGGTTTTCTGCTATGCCCATTGTGTGAGTAATATGCAGTGATACGTGTCATGTCGACCTTGATCTTGAGGAACCTTAGTTCATGTTATGCCTGGCTCCATTTGATTCCAACAATGAGTAAATGTAATCCAGACGGCTCCTTACCTCATGACTAATAAGATCCACTGCACAAACATTTGCACTCTCGCTCTCTCTTTCTCTCCGTCTCTCTCTCTATGTGTGTGTGTGTGTGTGTGTGTGTGTGTGCAAATGTGTATGCTTTAGAGAGAGAGAGAGGGGCTGGTCAGTATGGACACTGCAGGTTGCCTGGCAGGTTGTGATGTCTCCACTCTCGGCCATGTGATGATGGATGGGTCTGGAAAGGCTTGTGGAGAGAGAGGGAGGAAGCATGTGTGCAGCACGACGTGGCAGGTGGCAAGCATCGACTTGACAGCAATTATATGTACAAATCTTTGACTAGGCTCTTGGGAATTGAGTCATTAGCAAGGCTGGGTGACCCCTATCTCTTTCTCTGCCATTCCTTTTCTGTTTTCTTTTTCTCCTCCACTCACTCCATCTTCATGTCACTTCTTTTAACACACAAAGTTTCAGCGCTATTTAGACTGCTCATTTTTGGCCTGCGTTAAAAAATAGAGCTTCAGTGGAAGAGAGATGTGATATGTACTGTAATTACATTTAATTTACAATAGGTGCAACATGATACGCCTCGTGTGGTCCAAACCACGTCCACAGCTATGCTGAGATCTTGTCATTCTTGGTCATGGACATTGGGATCATTCTTTCCTAATATGATCATTCTCCATGAAGGAAAGAAAATATGTGTAAAATCAGACATGCGGGCTACAAATCAGACTAAATAAACACACAGTTAAATGGTTTGTTACAGTTTAATTGTGTTTCCTTTTCCTTGAAATATACGTTTGTAGCTTGGTAACATTACAGCAAACACAGTGTTACAAAAAATGAGCGAAACTGTTGTTGTGGTTAAAGCTCGCAAGAAGATTGTTGCAACAAAACAGGGCATTGTGTGTTCAGTACTTCAAATAAAAGGCACAAAAGCCTTTTTAAAAGATTTACTCAATGTTGGATAGGGCTTTTTGTAACTGTTACAAATGCGGTAACATTAGCTTAGAAACTGACGCTCACTTAATGATTAGCGGATTTGTTCATGTGGAAAAATCACCGGACCTTCATAGGGCTGTTTTAGGGCCTTGAACAGAAAATGTAACCCTCAAGAGCTCAGATGAATTATATTGTACAGTATTTGTGTTGTACAATAAGAGGAAATGAGTATTCAGCCCTGTTATTTTACAAAGGGCATTCAAGTCATACTGAGATAAAATTCTCCATGAATGATGGCATCAAACCATTTGATATTTACCGAAAACTTCAAGCGCAGGATGGTACTGAGACTCTCTGCTCACAGTAAAAAGTTTGAATGGTACAAATGGTTGTAAAGGCCATACAATTGTGAATCTTAATGTCATGCTAATATTGCAAGCATCATATTAGCAACATGCTAATCATGTTAGCATGGTACTAGCGACATGCTAATGGTGTTGCTAGCAAACTGTGACTATAGTTAGCATAATGCTAGCAACATGCTAATCACATGGGACCGGACTCATTATACTCAGGCAACCAATCAGTCTCTCAGGAGTCTCTCATCTTTTTCCCCAAAAGTTTTCTGTTTTTGCAGGACAATATACAGTATGATGTCATACTTACACTTACACATTACAGGAATTCAGATGGGAGTTATTACCACATCCTACGTACAGTACAGTCCTGACCTCACTCCAAGTGATTTCCACATTATGGCCAGTTAAAGGAGTTCCTGGGAGGCTAGGTTTTCAAACATGAAGCAGGTAGTCCAATTGTATCTCCGGCTTCCTGAGAAAACTTTCTATTCTTCATTGCATCCAAGCACTAGTGACCATTAGTGTAGCAGGGGATTATAAAGAGAAATAAAGGGAGTTTTTACTCTTATAATGGTGTTCTGTTTTGAATAGAATACCCCTTGTAGATATTTCCAATGCATAAATCCACTTTCATTTTGCACAAATGACATTATTTTGCCCTAATTCGTTAATATTGACAGAAATTTGTCAGATGGACACATTTGGAAAATTGAGAGCAATTTGGGTCAAAATTAAACCACAGTGCTGCAAACAGGTGCAAAATAACTTCTTACTGTAGCAATTGGTTACGCAACAACATACTAATGTTGGTAATCTGTGTTGTCTGAATACACTTTCCTCACAAAGTTAGGCTTAAAAATACATATTTTAGTCATATTTATAAATACAGCATCAAAAGAAATGAAATGACAGAAATTAGTTTTTTGGATTTATACCCTGGAATTGTATGAAATATACTGCAGTATATGAATAATTATTTCCCATCACTTTATGTTGCTACTGTAGCTACAACAATCTGCCAAATAAAAGAAAAAATTGAAACAATGAACAAATTTCTTTTCTTTCTTTCTTTTTTTTCCTGACATTATAAGTCAGTAATTATATTTTCCACAGTGTTTTCCAAGAAGTTATTAAATAATTTACATTTTCAGTTATTGTTGAATCAAGCTCAAAAATCTCAGTTTAATTAGTCTCCAAACTCGCAGTCTTGCCTGTTTGGCAGTGATTCCCCTCAAGCATCTCTCTCTCTCTCTCTCTCTCTCTCTCTCTCTCATTTGCTAATTAGTACAGCAGGTCTTTCCCTCTCTCCTCTTCTTTCCCTGGTGTGGAGAACTCTCACCATGGAAACTTTGGCTACATAATACCCACAGGCTGGTGTGTCTCTTTTTCTTCTTCTCTGGTCTCTTGCAGAAAAGGCAAAGCATGATTTCAGTTCCTCACTTTGAGTCTCAACACTATCGTGCATTTAATGAAACATTTGATTATGCAAGATAAATTAAATATGTGCTGGATTATTCCTTTTTTTACTTAAAATAATGATTTGAAATGGGATTATTTATAAATAACCTACAACATTCGCTCCTTTCCTGGGCTGGATTTATTTAAATATGCTGTACTAATGCATACTGTACAGTGTTTAGGTCTGGTACAGGATATTTTCGGGTGTCAGCGTGTTGTATGCCTTGCGGTCCCAGTCGTGTGTACATCTCTCTGTAGACCTCCCCTGCTGAGCCCTGCTCGCTTTCTCTCTCGCTTTCAGGGGAATCCGTTACCGTAGCAATATGGCTCTAGTCCCAACCACAGTCTGAACCAATGCTCACTGATCTAGTTTTGAAAAGTGCACACCAGAGACATGATCGTACGCTCTAATTTTGCTTTCATTAAATATGTAGAGTCATTTGGTACATTTAATGCACACTCATTTGGCTCCCCCCCCCTCTCTCTCTCTCTTTCTCTCTCTCTCTCTCTCTCTGCCTTTCTCCCTCTTTCTCGACAACTTGTGATTAATGCTTGAGATTGTCCGGAAGTCACTTTTTATGATATCCACTGTTTTGCCATGTTTCCTAGCACGTCACCTAAATCAACTTCCTTTCTTATTCTGGTACAATAGAAAAAAGGCACAGCTGTGGGTGTTTTGAAGTTAGTGTATGTGCACATGGCAAGTGTTCAAACCCATTAACCTGTTCCGTCATAAAAAATACAGGATCGTACAAAAAAAAAAAAAAAAAAGGAAATAAACATTAGGTTCCTATGAATATGCGGAAAAATGTTATGATGAAAGAAAGCACAAGCAATTTTCTATAGTTACATTTAGCGGTCAATTCTTACAAATCTTCCATACATTATGGTTTCTAAACCTTATTCTTTTGTCCAGTTAATCTCAAGTCTTATCTGTGTCTATATTACCAAGCTGAGATCAATAATAAGCTAAACAGGATGTGAGTGTTGCATGCCTTTGCACATGGTAAGACAAATAATAGTATCTCCTGCTTGGACAACAGGCTTCTCCTTGTGCCACTGATTACAGCCTAGTGCTTTCTTCTGTACACTCTGCTTTACTGATCCTATCATTCACAGTACGGAGCGTTCAGACAAATCTGTAGGCCACAAAACTCTGATCTAAAATGTACGGTACTGTCAGAGGTGGAAAGAGTAATAAAATGTTGTACTCAAGTACAAGTACTGTTACTTCAGTGAAATTTTACTTAAGTACAAGTAAAGTTACCCTTATAAAAATCTACTCAAGTAAAAGTAAAAAGTGGCTCATTAAAAAATTTACT
This sequence comes from Channallabes apus, assembly GCA_030522415.1. Lineage (NCBI taxonomy): Eukaryota > Metazoa > Chordata > Actinopteri > Siluriformes > Clariidae > Channallabes > Channallabes apus. The sequence continues at coordinate 25,331,872 of CM060126.1, forward strand.
CAGAGTAAAAGTTACCGAGTTACTTTTTTATTATTTTAACAGCGGGGGTGGGATGAGGCATTCTAGCGTAGTTCAAAAAAGATGAGCAGATATAAATCTCAAACTAGTTGTTTTTAACTGAAGGAACACCTTTGCATAATAAAGCTGTTGTCTTTCTTGTGCTTGAAAATCAAAGTGGTCACGTAAATATGGTGTTACGTCCCAGTCTAGAGTCATACAGCAAAATAATGGTTCAGGGTTCTATTTTAAACTGTATGGAAATGGTGGTATATGGCAGAAAGAACTAGATCCAATCATTAACTGATGAAATAATGAGGTTTGTATATACACACACACACACACACACACACACCAGGAGGAGGAGGATCATATTCAGGATGGATTTATATTTAGTAGCTAGATTACCTGCAAAAAAAAAACCAAAAAAAAAAACACACAAACAAAAATACAGGTACCTTCCCGGACTCCCTAAACCAAAAACAGTGAAATTATCTACAAATATATACAAAGACCAACCAAACCAAAGCGACAAAGCAATAATCAAAGTCAATTGGAGGCAAAAAGTCAAAACCGGAATTCACAACCAAATACTGTATCAAACGCCAAAATCACAACCTCTTTCATCTTTCCCGCGTCTCTCTCTGGTTCATATATGGTCGCGCTAGTCGATGACGTCACTCTCAGGGCGGAAGCGACAGTGTGGAAGGTCAGGAAGATGCCGATGTCAAAAAACCTGGAGTGGAGTCTGGAGCGGCGCGCGACCAGGACATGATACACACACACGGCGCAACGGAGCATTTATACAAAGCATAATATTTGTATTATTTTATCATTTTCATTCATTTATTTTTTACTCAGTAGCGAATATGATTTAAAATGTAGCGAATTACAATACTTCAAACAAAACGTACTTAAGTAAAAGTAAAATTACAGATTTTTAAAACTACTTTAAAAAGTAGAAATACACAAAAAAGCTACTCAATTACAGTAACGCGAGTAAATGTAATTCATTACTTTCCACCTCTGTGTACTGTATATCAAAGTATAAATCAAAGTATAAATCATTCTATTTTATAAAACTGTAGAAATTTTTATTTCAAGAATGTGCAACCCATGATCATGTCTGGACTAAAATCATTTAAATACTTCAGCATTGTTTGCTACAATTTGATTAGTAGGAGATATCAAATTAAAAAGAACTGTCAACCAGTTCATGATGAAGAGGTTTGAAATGCAACCAACTCCTTTAGACTCAAAACTCACAGCCTGGCCTTGTTTTTGTATTGATTCTATAATGATTTATTAAAGATGCACTTTGTAATTCTGGAGGAAACTAAATATAAATTAAACATAAATTCTGCTTATGTGGTGAATCATAACTGCAATAAAATCCAGTCAAGCCTTTGCTTCATCCTAACTAACCCTCTACATACAGTAGTCTGCCTTTTAGGGCTGTAACACACCTCTTGGCATGTAGTCAAGGCTAACTCATTATCATCTCCCACTGACACTTCTATTCAGAAAATGTAAACTTAAACACCATATAAAAACTACATCTTATGGCCAAATTTCTGCACCTGTGGAAAAGAAACAAATTTTCAGGTGATGGTACTTGAAAAATGGAACAAAAGAAACAGGGCTGGAGCTGAATTCTGAGGAAATATGAAATTTTCTTTTTTAAGTATAAAAAATAGAAATCGTTGAAGAGCAATACTGCACATTTTTGAAAGTCTAGCCATATAGTGACTTTTAAAAGTATTTTAAGAACTTTTTTCACATTTTGTAATGTTACAACCACTAATATACTATATATATGTATTTTATTGGGAATTTATATGATGGACCAACATAATTGTGAATTGGAAGGAACATTATATACGGTTACATATAAAATCCAGTGAAAGCAACTGTCTTCAAAAGTCACCTAATTAGTTAATAGACTCCACCTGTGTGTAATTTAATCTCAGTATAAAGACAGCTGTTCTGTGAAGCCCTCAAATGTTTGTTAGAGAACATCAGTGAACCTACAGCATAATGAAGCCCAAGGAACACACCAGAGGTCAGGGATAAAGTTGTGCAGATGTTAGGTTATAAAAAAAAATATCCCAAGCTCATCTCACAGCAGAGCAATGTTCAATCCATCACCTGAAAATGGAAAGAGTATGGCACAACTGCAAACTTACCAAGACATGGCCGTCCACCTAAACCGACAGGCCCGGGAAAGAAGAGCATTAATCAAAGAAGCAGCCAAGAGGCCCAGGGTAACTCTGAAGTAGCTACAGAGATCCACAGCTCAGGTCGAAGAATCTGCCCACAGGAGAAGTATTAGTTGTGCACACAAATCTGCCTTTATGGAAGAGTAGAAAGAAGAAAGCCATTGTTAAAAGAAAAGCATAAAAAGTCCTGTTTGCAGTTTGAGACAAGCCATGTGGGGGCACAGCAATCATGTGGAAGGATGGCTCTGGTCAGATCACACCAAAAGTTATTTTATGGCCTATATGAAAATATTATGTGTGGTGGAATACTAACTACACATAAAATCTGTGCATGATGGTGGCAGTATAATTTTGTGGGGATGCTTTTCTTCAGCAGGGACAGAGAAGCTGGTCAGAGTTGATGGAAAGATGATGGAGCCAAATACAGGGCAATCCTTGGAGAAAACCTGTTCGAATCCACAAAAGACATGAGACTGAGGTTTGTTTTCTAGCAGGACAACGACCCTAAACATACAGTCAGAGCTGCAGTGGAATGGTTTAGAACAAAATATCAAAGAATAGCCATGTGTTCGAATGGTCCAATTGAGAATCTGTGGCCAGACTTGAAAATTGAGACGCTCAGACGCTCTCCATCCAATCTGACTGAGCTTGAGCTATTTTGTAAAAAAGAATGGGCAAAAATTTTTACTCTCCAGATGTGCAAAGCTGGGAGAGACAGCTGTAATTGCAGTGAAAGGTGATTCTACAAAGTATTGACTCGGGGGAGGAGCTGAATAAAAAGCATGGCACACTTTTCAGTTATTTATTTGTAAAAAAAAAAAAAAAAAAAACTTTTAAACATTTATTATTTTTCTTCCACTTTACAATTATCACATAAAACTCCAATAAAATACATTTACACTTGTGGTTGTAACAGGAAAAATGCAAGTGCAAGGGGTATGAATACTTTTTTTTTTTTGTACTTTTGCACTGTACAAAGCAAAACTACAGCATTATTTAATCAGTGGAAACCTGAAGCTTATCCTAATTATAAATATTAAGAAGTATACATACATCTATTTCTGTAAGTCCAATGAGAACACACTGGCTTGGGGTAGAGTTAATTTATGGTTCTAAATATATACAAATGAAAGTTTAAATTGAAGAAAAAATGTCCTGAGTAATATCCAGGCTTGTTGCAGGTGTCTACTCCTCCCATGTACTCACTAATTTTCCCATAGCTACAGATCTGGGAATAGGGACCTTCTTGTGTTTTGCTCCCTATAGACAGCCTCGTCTGTGTGTGCACAGTTGCACGGGTGAGCAAACAGCCACCACCCCTTATGTCCGACAAAAAGTAGGTTGTTGTCCCAAGTTCTCCTTATAGAGGCCCTTGGTGATTTGTTGATTAGTGCGCTTTCCTATTGGCATGGATTGCCTCTTTTTTTGCTTTCCCTCCATGTGTCACAAGCAGCGATTCCCAGCTGACTCAGGTGTCAGAAATAGAAATTAACACAGCAAATAGGGTGATCTTTGTTCACAAGGGCTGTGAGGTCAAGGTAAACATCTCAGTACAGTTTAGGAACTGGCTCTGTGCTGTATGAAATGTATGTTACGTGAAATGTTACAGCTAGGAGAATCCTGCCGTTTTATACCCAGGAGATATACAGTACGTACTGTAGCTATAACTAGACCTGTAGTCTTCTATGGGTTATATCTGAAGACACGTTTGTTGTATTCTTAGTTTCGTTTAGCTGAGTTTGGAGGTCAGGATTTTCAGCTAGGGTTTTTATTGGGTCTATTTTTTTCGTTCATTCATCTTCTATATACCGCTTTATCCTGTATTAGGGTCGCGGGGACCTGGAGCCTATCCCAGGAGACTCAGGGTACGAGGCAGGGTACACCCTGGACAGAGTGCCAATCCATCGCAGAGCACACACACACACACACACTCATTCACACACTATGGTCAATTTGGGAACGCCAATTAGCCTAATCTGCATGTCTTTGGACTGTGGGAGGAAACCGGACTACCCGGAGGAAACCCACCAAGCACGGGGAGAAGGTCTAATTTTTTGTAATATTTATTTTTGATTGTATTGAACAGAATTGTTTTTAAATATATGGCATAAAATATGATTCATGGCCATGTACTGTAGATACAGACCATAAAGACTTTGCTGAAGATGATCTGTTCTACCAAACTCTGGGATGAATGTTGTTCTTCTGGTGTTCCTTCACGTTCTTCAGATGGACATTATTGTTACAACCTTATCCAATGTCATACAATGTTATACTTGTATGTGTTCTGGCTCATGCCATCAGGGAAGGGGGGAAAAAATCATTGATATGATACCCAGGTCATCAGCTGACTTCATTTTATAGTCCTGACCAAGATTATATAACTGCCTCCAGAGACTTGTTCAGTGGCTACTATGCATGATGGGTGCAACGCTTCCTACCCAGACACTCCCATGACTCTGCACTAATCAGATCACATGACATTTATTCATTGCTCCAAATGCTCGTACTTTTACTAGTACACTTAGCTCTGATTTATACTGTGGATTTATTCTTTTATGCTGCAATGCCAACAAGCGTAAACTTTGATCATGGTCATGATTTTTTTTGGTTGACATTTAGAGGATAGTTAAGTATATTTAAATAATCCATTGGACAGTCCTGAAACCAATTGCAGTAATTTCAATGATCTCATTGGGTGTTTTCTGTGCTTAAGGCAGGCCAGTAATTGTCCCCTTCAAAAATACAGTACGTACAATACGTCTCCTGACATGTTTGATTAGGGAATGAAAAGCTGCATTAGTTATGGTTACAATAATTATTGCCAGCTGAAAAATATTCATCACTGCAGTTGTTATCCAATAAAAGGCTCTGAAGTATTTATTTATTTAAAACCAAACAGTGACTTTGTTTTTGGCGATCCAATGTCTATTGCCAAATGTGTGTGAGCACCTGACTAGTCACACTCAGACGTACTTCTTGAACAACTTCTACCAGATTTATTCCCCCCTTGTATTTATAATAGCTTCCACTCTGCTACAAAACCTTTAGACTAGATTTTGGAGGATGGCAGTGGGGATTTGTTTTATCGAGCCACAAGAGCATTAGTGATATCAGACACTGGTGTTGGGCGAAGAGGCCTGGGCTGCAGTAAGGGTCCAATTCATCACTTTATTGGATTTGAGGTCAGGGCTTTGAGGAGGCTTCTCAAGTTCTTTTAATACGAACTTGGAATTCGTAATTCTGCAGCATGTCATGACATTGTAGAAAATTGTGAGCTTCAAACTTTTTGACACACCATATGGGTGTGATGGTCAGGTATCAGCATTCTTTTGGTCCTAAGAGTAAAATATGACTTCAGACAACATTACAAAATGCCTTCAGCACTATACGGGAAACAAGGAAAAATTATTAATTTAGATGCAGCAAAAATCAGAATGTTGGGAGAAAGACACAAAATCTCTGCCAATATTTGGTGAAATTCTCATCAAATCTCCAAATCTGGCACGCTAGTAAAATCCAATTTCCTTTTCGAGAGAATGATGATCTGGTAAAGATCCAGAAGAACATATTTCTCTAAGACTTCCTCACACTCACTTAATTTCCTTCTTGTTTGCTCTTAGTCCCTAAGCAGTAATTATAATGAATCATTTTTCCACACACATTCCATTAACTCCATTCCAGGTTTGGATTTTGAATCATTTCTGTGTCGTACTTACAGTATATACTGTATCTGACCTGAACCACTCATTTAAATGAGAAACGAACCATGCTGTAGAACTTCTTCTTTGTCGTTCGGCTGTTCCCTTTCAGGGGTCGCCACAGCGAATCATCTGCCTCCATCTAACCCTATCCTCTGCATCCTCTTCTCTCACACCAACTAACTTCATGTCCTCTCTCACTGCATCTATACATCTCCTCTTTGGTCTTCCTCTAGACCTCCTGCCTGGCAGTTCCAACCTCAGCATCCTTCTACCGATATATTCTTCTACCATCTCCCCTCTGAACATGTCCAAACCACCTCAATCTGGCCTCTCTGACTTTATCTCCAAAACATCTAACATGGGTTGTCCCTCTGATGAACTCATTCTTGATCCTATCCATCCTTGTCACTCCCAAGGAGAACCTCAACATCTTCAGCTCTGCTACCTCTAGCTCTGCCTCCTGTCTTTTCTTCAGTGCCACTGTCTCTAAGCCGTAGAGCATCGCTGGTCTCACCACTGTCCTGTACACCTTTCCTTTCATTCTCGCTGATACTCTTTTATCGCACAACACACCTGAAACTTTTCTCCACCCATTCCAACCTGCCTGTACTCGTCTCTTCACCTCCTTTCCACACTCTCTGTTGCTCTGGACCGTTGACCCGAAGTACTTAAAATCCTGCACCTTCTTTACCTCTGCTCCCTGTAGCCTCACCGTTCCTCTTGGGTTCCTCTCATTCACACGCATGTATTCCGTGTAAATGTAAATAGACATGTTGTCTATGTAAGTTAACACCTTGACTGTTCATAATACAAGTAGATACTAGATCTAGACTTACATTCTTCACCACAACAGTGTTAATCATCTGAAGTGTTTTATTCATTGGAATAGTCAAATCAAGTCATGCTTTTAATAAGTTTATATTTACTTTTATGGTTTTTGAATATCTATGAAACAAGTTTGTTCTTATTATCACTTCCCTTATAGTAGCTATAAACAGTTGCTTACCAGCCTTGCTTTGTTTCAGCTCTTTCCCTTGAGAAAATGCACATTTGCCATGTTATAGAGGAACTGAAAAAAGCATTCCACTGTCCTGAAGATGACCTTCCCTTGTCTGAAGGCTTCAAGTCACAGTTAACCTCTCATGGTTGCCATAAATGACACTAGAATCTCTGTAAATGTAAATCTCCAGTCTATAGTCATTTTCACGATGTCGAAAAATATATTGTTTTTTTTTTTTTTTTTTGCAAAAGATCGACATATTTTGAACCTACTGTATATAATGGCACATAATGTGAAGTCTCTACCATAAACATTCATTCATTCATTCATTCATTTTCTATACCGCTTAATCCTGTGTTCAGGGTCGCGGGGGACCTGGAGCCTATCCCAGGAGACTTCGGGCACTAGGCGGGGTACACCCTGGACAGGGTGCCAATCCATCGCAGGGCACACACACATACACACACTCACACACCCAATCACACACTACGGGCAATTTAGGAACGCCAATTAGCCTAACCTGCATATCTTTGGACTGTGGGAGGAAACCGGAGTACCCGGAGGAAACCCACCAAGCACGGGGAGAACATGCAAACTCCATGCACACAGAGACGGGAATCGAGCCTGGCCGGGGAATCGAACCCAGACCCTGGAGGTGCAAGGCGACAGCGCTAACCACTACACCACCGCGCCGCCCTACCATAAACAGCTCTGGATAAGTTGTTTGTATAGAAACAATAACATTACAATGTGAGAATTACTATAAACCTGTGATTTACCTTGCAGTTGATGTTATATTCAGAACTGATGGTATAGAAAATGGATTAATGCATTCTGACAGATCAGAATTGAGAAATCAATAGCAGTGTACGCTTTGCGTACAGTACATTGCTCTGGAATAGTGTCAGCCTGGACTCATCAGACCATTTTTCCATTCCTCCAAAGTCCAATCTTTATGCCACCTACAGTAAAGCCTTTTTCTATTGGCTTTACTAAGGTTTTAAGGTGGTTTTCTTATGGCTACACAGCTGTTTAGTTCCAACCCTGGTATAATTCTGGAAATGCTCCTAGTTCACCAGTGGTTTACGGGCGTGTTCACTTTAGGGCCGCGGGATCATTTCCGAGAACACTTGACCCCAAAGTCTGGTCCATTTTGATCAGTGAGAACACAATCGCTCTGTGCTCTTGAACCACGCTTGTGTCTGTAGGAAAAAGTGGTCTGGGACACAATACAGCATACTCGGGCATGCATCGTCTGTCTCCTGCCAAAACTCCATGTGCATGTAGCATCTCATGCAATCTCATCCTCTGACGTACACAACCATAGCTGACAACCATTGCATGAAAGCACCCTTAGTGATCCCCACTCAGGTTAACGGTTCAGCACTCACTCACGCACTCACTCATTCTCTATATCGCTTTATCCTGTATGCCCTGGATAGGGTGCCAATCCATCGCACCACACCAAGCCAATTAGCCTGATATGCATGTTTTTGGACTGTGGAAGGAAACTTGAGTATTTGTACAGTAGGAAAACCAAGTACGGGGAGAACATGTAAACTCCATGCACTCAGACCGGAGGTGGGAATCAAACTTGGATCCTGAAGGTGCTAAGTCAATCATGCGTTGGACAGTTTATAACCCCATTATAGTTTTATGGCATTATAGTTCATAAAAGCAATGAGGCTATTTGCAGCAATGAAAATAAAACATGTTTGGATCATTACATATTTTGGTGTGAAGGAGAACAATGCCTGGTTAGAGTTTATCCTTTAACTTGTTGTAAATAAAGCTGTTGTTATCCAGCATTTAAGTATTCGGTCAGTGTTTGTTATTGTTGTAAGGGTTTTGCTTGTACTGAATGGAACAGGCCAGAGTAGGGCAGCCGAGCTAAGGAAGGAAACATTCACCCAAACACTTACTCACACACATACACTCACACACACACACACAGACACGCACTCACTCGAGTGACACGCACGATTGTTGTTTTGCAGCGCAGCATTATGGAGGTGTTGTTCTTGATCCTTTGCCACCCACGTGGCGTGGTAAAGTTTGCCAAGTGGGTTCAGGTAACTGGGATGTTTTCCTGATTATAATACAAAAACACAGGTAATGCAGCTCATCAGGCAGCCAGAGAGGGAACATCATCTTATACACTCATTAATGACTGTGTTTATTACACAACCCCTAGACACCAAGTACAATATGATTAGAGACGAATGTAATCAAATATCGCGATGCACAAACCTGGAACTCTCCAGTAAGCTATTATTCTCATTTTATATCATTCCTTAGTTTTTGATAAACGTGTCTTGTCGTTTACTCTTATACTTTCGGAAAGTTATTGCCGTGTCTAAAGATGGCTTTTCCATGACACCATCCACAAGTCATTAATTTTCATAATGCAGACTTCTGTGTTTATTAATATTCTTTAGCTTGCTTATAACCATGAGATAAATCAGCTTACAGTCTTTGTGTGTGTGTGTGTGTGTGTGTGTGTGTGTGTGTGTGTGTGTGTGTGTGTGTGTGTGTGTGTTAGATTTTTTTTCTTTCATTTTTTCAAAAAATGAGGCGGTGGAGTTTTTAGCAGTTATGAAACACTCATTCACATCATCTATACTGCTTTATCCTGTATTCAGAGTCCCGGGGACCTGGAGCCTTAGGGCACGAGGCGGGGTACACCCTGGATCATCCAACCTAACCTACATGTCTTTGGACTGTGGGAGGAAACCCACCAAGCAGGGGGAGAACATGCAAACTCCATGCACAAAGAGACGGGAATCGAGCCTGGCTTGGAATCAAACCCCGACCCTGGAGGTGCAAGGCGACAGTGCTAACCACGACACCACCTAGTTATGAAACAGATAAAGGAATTTACTGTTTCGCTTCGCAGCAGGACTGGTACATTTCTTCAGGCTTTTTTACTCATCGGTTTCAATTCGTTTTGTCACTTGTGGTAACTAGAGAGCAGTTTGTTGCATCCTAAATTGCATACTACAATACTGAATAGTATGGGAAAGTGGTTGGCCTCCAGCGGTTACATTACAAAGAGATGTCAGAGACAAAGTTACTGCAGATGTCTGTGCACCATTTTAGAAGAGTGAACGAAATATATACAAATCCATTAAAAAAACATTGTCGCTATCGGATTCTCGGAACGAGAATGTGAGAAAATGTTTCCCTCCAGACTTTTTATTTCAGTTAACATACTTCAGTGTGTATCATTATCTTACCGCTAGAGGATGTGTTTACAGTAGAGAAATTGTGAGAACATGTCGTAGTTTCTTGAGTTCTGAAATTTCTCATGAAATTACTGGTGTAAAACTGATTGACGTTTACAGAAGACTTCAAGCACAGAATGTGATGAGACTCTTAGCCGCAGTAACACATTTGAATGATGCAAATGTTTTAAAGAAGGTCATGAAGGAGCAGACTGCAGTCGTTACCGTGATCCTTAAGCGTGTGGAATTCCTCATCCTCGAAAATTGATGGAGAACTTGTCACAGGCTTGTGGAAGAAATCCATCTGTCTATGGGAACTGTACTGTACACGCAGTCATTAACAGACACCACTTCTACAGTACATTACAGGAAGTCAGATGGGAGTTATTGCCACATCCCCGCATAGTCCTGATCTTATTCCAAGCCAATTTTTACATATTTGAGCCAATTAAAGGAGTTCCTGGGAGTCGTTACATTCATCTTCGAAGGTTCAGTTTTCATAGTCTTTTCAATTGCCTTTTTTTATGTTCTTGTTTGTGTTTTATGAGGTTTGTGGCAGCTTGTCGGTGCACTATCGTCGTTTCTGTGTCTTCCGCATACTTTGATGACATATACTGTAGACAGAAAGTTTTCCTAACCCTGTTTGTGTTATCCTCAGAAAGATAACTTAACAAAATTGATGGCGACCACATAAAGATATCATTGAAGGAGCAAGTTCTGACCAACGTCCAGTTCTTTTATACATAGACTGTAGATGCTGTAGATGCAATCTTGTGCTATCTGATGTCCGGTGTGAGGGTTGTCCACTAGAGGGCAGTGTTTTAGTTTGTAGTTTTGTTCGTAGACTCAGTTTCCCAGAAGGCTCCTCAGTCAGGTGACGCGGATGCTCACCTGAACTGAGGAAGCTCATTAGCATTGTTATAAATACCTGTTTGTTCTGGGAAACTGGGTCGAGCATTAATGTAATATAATTTCAAGCTCTGTTAAGTGGGTTTTGTTTTGGTATGTTTGAGTTATAGTTATAGTTGGCATTTAGTTTCTGGAGCTCTTTAAGTTAAATTTGTATTTGCTTTGATTTAGTTTATGTCTCTTTGTCTCTGTGTCTCCTAGCAGGATTAGCCTCTAGGAGAATTAGCCTTTTGTGCTTACCCTTTTGTGTAAGTGACCCCCATTGCATGTTTAGCTAGTAGTCTGTTTAAATACTAATGAGGGTGATACTAACATGTTTAGATCTTAGTCTGTCTAGTCTCCTTGTCTGATTAGCTCTTAGTCTGTTTAGGTACTAACATCTTTAGCCACTAACCTTCAGAGTTCTTAGTCTGTTTCATACCTAGTCTGCTTTGCACCCTGTCTGTTCATTCCCTTGGTTCTCAGGCTACTGGCCTATTTAGCCATTAGTCTGATTAGTTACTAGCTAGCTTAGCAGCTAATGTGCAGAACAGGTGGTAGGCCTAGCCAAGCCTGTCTTGTGTGTGTTTTTCCCTTGCATGTGTAGTCCTTTGTATTTAGTCCTCTAGTCTGTTTAGTGTGTCTTGTCTCGTCCAGTTTGACATCCGGAAAGGTTCAGTCTTCTTTTTTTTTGGCAAATAAATGCATTATAAAGCTGAGTATCCTACAGTTTCTAGGATACAACATGCAGTTCATATTGATCTCTGGTTTAAATTGCCTGTTAGACTAAACAAATGAGTTAGTTAGTTAGTTTCACGTTTAAGAACGTTATTTCTTCTATAGGTTGAGATAAAATGTGTGCACGGGTTTCTGGACTTTGTGTACATCAAGTCATCTGTGATCCCTGCAGGAAATTAAGCATTTGTTCCTGGGGGGCAATAAAAGAATGATGAAATGATTTAATCATGCTACCAGTCAAATAAAAACAGATGCATGGATTATAGATTATAGTGCTTTAATTCGTTTTTTTTGTCATCAGCTGGAAATGCTCTACTGCACTGACATCACTTAGTTGGCCCAGTAAATGTGAGTTATTTAAATCAATCTCATGTTTGATGATAGTTTTGAATAAGTAGTGTAAAACTCGCGAGTTATAATGATCTCCGAACAGGAGTAACTACACCGGTTAGGCTACAGATTTCACATTTTATCAGTGTTGCTCTAACTTTTTGCCTTACCATTGTGTACTTATTCTGAATGAATCCTTCAGAATAAGGATGTGAATTCTGAATGTGATCCTTCTTTGTTAACTATCATGCAAGCATGTGTAAAGTGCATGCTTATGAGCTGACTTGTCGGAGTTTCCTAATGATTTGAACATTCCACTGAAGCCTTCCAGTGAAGCTCAGCCTTAAAACCTAATGACGTCAGGACTGGCAAAAAAAAAAGAAAAGAGAGGAAAATGAAGAAGAAGAAGAAAAAAAACATGTTTCTGTGTCTGAGAAAACTGGCTGGTCAGAAACAGAGGAAAGCACAGATACATAGTCATAGGCTTTGTGCTGAGTGACATGGCACCACCCATGATAGTAAGCTTTGGTTTGCCCAATCCCCCACGCCTGCACATATAATCATCATAGCCGACTGATCAGTCATCGCCAGCCAAGCGTAACATACTTCCTCTTCAGCTTCATAATTGAGTGCAGGCCTGCATTAAAACGCTGTCCTAAAGTCAGTAGGGTTTAGTGGAGAAAAAGAAGGCATTGAGATGCAAGTTGGAAAGCGTTTAAGTTTACTGTTCAGACTTGTCCAGTGTGTGTGCGTGACTGGGTTGTAATATATGCAACGTCTTATTCTTACTCACGCACATACTGTACACTCACTCTAGAAACATTTATGCGACTGAGCTGCAGATAGCTAATTCCATCCTGTGCAAAATCCTTTTCTCCAGTCTGCACCTAGGTGGTGTTGCTGTACGATACGGTGGTGAGTCTGTTCAGCACTTGGAATTTGGAAAACAAGCAGACTTTCACTTCCCCTTTGTAAACTCCATGACCTTTTTTTCTGAAGCAACTACTTACATACATAAGGAAGCGTTTCCTTGGGAATGCTAATCGTAAGGAGAGCTTCATTTCCTCGGTTTTTCCGTATGCCATTAAAAGTGTGAACTTTATAATATACATTTTCCAATTTGCTCTTGTGTGTGTGTTTTTTTTTTAACTACTCATGCTTTCCAGGAATCTTCTCACCAAACGCAGTAAAAGAGGAAATCTATGATATCGTGGCAGTAAAGTGTATCAAAACACCACATGCTATGATTCAGCACGAGGCATGTTGGCCTTCCTCATCATCACGCTACACGTGCTCTGCCACAAGCACACGGCATTTTAGGGAAATCACAACCGTGGCATTTTTGTAATGTAATGCTGGATATTATGAAAGAGTGTTAATGCCTTTATTAGTGAAATAATCGTTAAACAAACTCTTATATGTTTCCATTTTCTCTGAGCTCAGATTTTCCTGCTGTGTTATATACAGTACACAAAAAAGTCCCCATCTGGATTTAAAGTAAATAGGTAAGAGCCTTCCATTTGATCATTACTGTAGCGGTTACTATGGTTCAGGCGGCAACAAGTTATTTAATTGTAACTGATGCAATGAGTTACAATATCTTAGCTTCTCATTTCTATAAACTAGCATATCAGAAGATATATCCTGTGATGATGGCAAAAGTTACTGTCATACCACAGTGAAGGAGATGGCGGAAACTACTCAAATTTGGGTAACATTTACAGTAAATCTAGAAGGATAGTAGTGAACCATCATCTTTGAGGAAGAAATGTGGTCGGAGATCACTTAAATGTTTGGTGAAATCAAATCGTAAAAAAAAAAAACCCACCACCAACAACAACAAATAGTAAAAGTATGCGCAATGTAAACAGAATTCAAGGAACTGGGACTAAACAGCTGTGTGGCCTTAAGAAAATCACTTATCAATGAGACTAATTAAAAAAAAAAAAAAAAAACAGCTTCAGTTTGATAGAGAGACATAGAATGGATTGTGGAGTTTTGGAAAAAGGTCATGTGGTGATCTGATGAGTCCAGATTTACCCTGTTCCAGAGTGATGGGCGCATCAGGGTAAGAAGAGAGGTGGATGAAGAGATGCACCCATCATGCTTATTGCCTACTCTACTGTACAAATCTGGGGGCGGTGTTATGAACTGAGGTTCCTTCTGTTGGTCAGGTCTAAGTTCAGCAATGTTATACTGTATACCCCAAATTCAAGGTCAGCTGATGACCTGAATATACTGAATGACCAGATGATGTGCCAGGATTATGCAGATACTGTAATTGAGGAAAAAGTAGTTTAAATGAGCATGAGACATCATTTTCACACATTCACTGGCCAGTTCAGAACTTAACCCCATTGAGAATCTTTGCGATGTGCTGGGGAAGACTTTACAAAGCGTCCAGACTCTCCCTTGATCAATACAAGATTATGGAGAGAAATTAATGAGATTCTGGGTTGAAACAAATGTTGTTGCATTGCACAAGCTTATTGAAACAATGCCACAGCAAATGTGCGCTATAGTGAAAGCGAAAGGTGTTCAGCAAAATATGTGTGTGAATAATTTTTTTTTAGCTTGGCAGTGTATTTTGTGTTCATGTTCATTGCAAACCACAATGAACTCAAGTGTCTGATGAATGAGAGTGTCATACATGACTACATGTGCAGGAAAGGCCTCAGGTCCACAAGTTGTCTGGCTAAAAGGATTACAGAAAGTTGTCTATCAGTAATAGTCACATGTACACTTAATGTAAACCTAATGACCTGTGTTGTCACATTTTTAGTACCTTACAATCCTCATTTATTTAATGAACATGATTAATTTAAATGTACTTGTATCATACTTTTAACTATAGACTGTGTCACAAAGCAGTCCTTACAAAGACAATAGTGGCAAGGAACCTCGCTGATGTCAGAAACAGACCTTTAAAGGAACCTGAATCAAAAGGTTCAAGTTCAAGTAGGCTTTTATTGTCATTTCAATCATATACAGTACAGTTCAGTACACAGTGAAGCAAAACAACGTTCCTCCAGGACCAAGGTGCTACATACAGTACGACATAATTCAACAACAACTATCTAGCTAACTAAGAAACCTAATTAGCTGGCTAGCTGAGACAAGACAGATTGACAACATAAATTTACAACATAAATTAACAAAAAACTAACTATCTAACTTGGAAACCTAATTAGCTGGCTAGCTGAGACAAGACAGATTGACATTTTAAATTAACAGAAAAACTCCAATAAAAGTCAATACCAAAGAGACAACATAAAGTGCACATGCAAATGTGCAAACAAGTGCAGCAAAGTGACAACATGACATTTCATAAGCTAATGAGTTGATATAGTGGGAGGAGAAACAGTAAGCAGTAAACGTTCCTTAGAAGTAGCAGCTTACGAAACAAACGAATATTGCAATATACTAGAATTTATATTGCAATACATTAGGAAATATATTTCAATATAGGAGAAACTTCCCCATATATTTCCAATATATGGAAGGATAACTTACAGTATGTATATATTGATTTATATATTTTAAAATACATTGCTGTGCAAACAAAACTGTATTACATTACTGCATGTATGTTTATTGAAACAAAGTTTTTTTTAATGAGATAAGCAGGGTCCAAGCTCCAAATCATATTTTGCATGACATTAATTATATTTTACATTATTTAGCCATATGGATAGACCATATATGGCTATGTATTGATTCATATATTATAAAATGAAGTGACAGAGTATTATAAATGAAATCATCATTAACAGCAGCATAAAGTCCACTTTTTATTTACCCACATGACATTCCATCTCAGCATTTTATTCCTCCACATGACATTTCAGTCCTCCACACTGGAACGTGGTGGAATACATGCATAAAGGTTGACATAATGTGGCAGATCAACTAATATAAATCTATGTATTTTCCAAAAGGCGGCATGGTGGTGTAGTGGTTAGCACTGTCGCCTTGCACCTCCAGGGTCCCGGTTCGATTCCCCGGCCAGGCTCGATTCCCGTCTCTGTGTGCATGGAGTTTGCATGTTCTCCCCGTGCTTGGTGGGTTTCCTCCGGGTACTCCGGTTTCCTCCCACAGTCCAAAGATATGCAGGTTAGGCTAATTGGCGTTCCTAAATTGCCCGTAGTGTGTGATTGGGTGTGTGTGTGTGTATGTGTGTGTGCCCTGTGATGGATCGGCACCCTGTCCAGGGTGTACCCCGCCTAGTGCCCGGAGTCTCCTGGGATAGGCTCCAGGTCCCCCGCGACCCTGAACACAGGATTAAGCGGTATAGAAGATGAATGAATGAATGTATTTTCCAAAATATTTAAGGCATATGTTCCCATATAAATCTGACTATATTATCTTGTACAATGAGTTATATTATCTCATATAATTATACATATATATTTCCATATATTTACAATGCCTTTTCCAATATATAATCTCATTTAATGTGGGATATAATTCAATATATATGACAGTATATTAAACAGTATAACAATGTATTTATTCAATATATGAAAATGGCAATAATTGCATTATTTTCATATATTTTCATACAGTATATCCTATTTCATATATTTATATATATTGCTTACATATATATAATATATTATAGAATATATCATAACATATATTACTATGTACTATTCACAATATATGAATACACATAAAATATATTGTCACAATATATTGAGAAATATATTTTTGTTGCATACGGGTTAATTAAAAAGATAAAAGATTAAAAGATAAAAAGGGAGCGCATACTTTAAGTACATACTCCTGGATACTTCTTCATGGATACCTAACCTGACTGAATTACTGATAAACAGTATTTTAAAGTGATTTACCCACAATTTAAGTTGATGCTGCTGTACGAACATCTAGTTGCATTGTTAGCATCTTAGCTTGCTAGCTGCCACAATCGCTACCTTTTATATTGCAAATAGTTTACGCAATTAAACATGGGCATATTGCAATCACAAGATATAGTATTAAGTGTTCACCAAAATGCAGATATAATTACAGGCTTGTTATATAAAAAAAGCAAAACAAAAAAACATTGCTATTGGTGTGGAACACAAACCAAAAAACTCTTTTGCTCAGTATGTTAGCTACTGTAGTTACTGTAGGTAGCTTCGGATCTTACTTTGTCAAGTGCTGCATTAGAGATGCTTGAGAAAGGAGCCACACGAATCAGCAGCCTAGAGAACAAGTGGGTGGATCCTTTTGTGTGAGAATGGACCTCTATTTATATTTAGTAAATAGAAGCAAAAAGTATTACATATGGAAAATAGTCAGGTAAAGTACAGATACAAGAAAACATAGGCGACTTTAGTACAGTAATGGAGTCAGTGTACTTCATAACCAGAGGTGGAAAGTAACGAATTACATTTACTCGCGTTACTGTAATTGAGTAGTTTTTTTGTGTATTTCTACTTTTTAAAGTAGTTTTAAAAATCTGTAATTTTACTTTTACTTAAGTACGTTTTGTTTGAAGTATTGTAATTTGCTACATTTAAAATCATATTCGCTACTGAGTAAAAAATAAATGAATGAAAATGCTAAAATAAAAAAAATATTATGCTTTGTATAAATGCTCCGTTGCGCCGCGTGTGTATCATGTCCTGGTCGCGCGCCGCTCCAGACTCCACTCCAGGTTTTCTGACATCGGCATCTTCCTGACCTTCCACACGGCCGCTTCCGCCCTGAGTGACGTCATCGACTAGCGCGACCATATATAAACCGGAGAGAGACGCGGGAAAGATGAAAGAGGTTGTGATTTTGGCATTTTGATATTTGGTTGTGTATTCCGGATTGACTTTTTGCCTCCAATTGACTTTGATTATTGCTTTGATGCTTTGGTTTGGTTGGTCTTTGTATATATTTGTAGATAATTTCATAGTTCATAGTTTTTGGTTTAGGGAGTCCTGGAAGGTAACTGTATTTTTGTTTGTGTGTTTTTTTTTTTTTTTGCAGGTAATCTAGCTACTAAATATAAATACCATTTTGTTTGTTATTTTGGCCTGGGTCCATCCTGAATCTGATCCTCCTCCTCCTCCTGTTGTGTGTGTGTGTGTGTTTGTGTGTTTGTATATACAAACCTCATTATTTCATCAGTTAATGATTGGATCTAGTTCTTTCTGCCATATACCACCATTTCCATACAGTTTAAAATAGAACCCTGAACCATTCTTTTGCTGTTTGGCCCTAGACTGGGACGTAACACCATATTTAAGTGACCACTTTGATTTTCAAGCACAACGATGACAACAGCTTTATTATGCAAAGGTGTTCCTTCAGTTAAAAACAACTAGTTTGAGATTTATATCAGCTCATCTTTTTTGAACTACGCTAGAATGCCTCATCCCACCCCGCTGTAAAAAAAATAAAAAAGTAACTCGGTAAATTTTTTAATGAGCTACTTTTTACTTTTACTTGAGTAGATTTTTATAATGGTAACTTTACTTGTACTTAAGTAAAATTTCACTGAAGTAACAGTACTTGTACTTGAGTACAACATTTTATTACTCTTTCCACCTCTGTTCATAACTCGACACCTCTGGTCAGCAGTATGTTTTCAGCAGCTGTATACAGTAGTAGTCGATAAAGTATGAGAACAAAAACCTGAGACATTTCCTCCTTGCAAAATATTACACTGTGGAAGACACGGTGGTGTATCGGGTGGTGTTGCTAAAAACATATTTCTAGATTAAATAGCAACCCTAAATTTCCATTTCCGTGTCAATCAGAGTGTATTTCTGATACCCTGTGATTTATACATTAGTGCATTCCTGCCCTGTGGCCAGTGTTCCCAGGAATGGCTCCAGATCCACCACAGCCCTGACCAGAATAAAGCGTTTACTGAAGATGAATGAATAAATGAAGAAAAATGTCACCAGATCCTCGGTGCTTTACTCGGGCACTCCGTTTAGTGTAGGCCACATGTTTTCAATTTGATTTAAATCAGGGGACTGTGACAGACATTGCAAAAGATTGATTGTGTGTGTGGTCATTGTACCATTTTTGTGCACATTTCAAAGAACTCAAGTCTATTGTTCTGCTGGGGGGAAAAAAATGAACAACGCTGTCTACTGCTAAATGTCTTGGAAATACTGTAGATACTCAAAAGTTCAAAGTGCCGTAAGTCCCAGCAATGTTCTCTGTGTGTTTGTTTTATGTCACGTCAGCACTTTAGTTTATACATGACAAGCCTTTTTCCACCTGAACCGCTATACTTTTACCAAAATTGACTAATGTACGAGCCCAGATAAACACAATTTTGGTCACATCTGTCTATAAAGCCTGGCTTTAATCAAGATTCCAGTGTTGTTCGGAAACACCGGGAATCTACCTATGTGGTTTGAGGAAAGCGAAAGGTTTTCATTGGCAAGCCTTTCAAAAAGCTTTATTGTAGTTTTGGAAACTTGGTGACCCTCAGATACAAAGCCACATCTGTGAATCCTCCAACTGTGATCCTCACAGAAATTCTTGCCTTTTGAACCACTTCACAGTTTGTAGGGGATAAATACACATTCATCATGGTTTAGCCGGATTCATCCATCTGTTGAAACCTTATTAATTACTGTCCTCATTTGGCACGATGATTATGTTCACACCTTCTTTTTTCCCCCACAAGTGTGTGTGCGTGTGTGTGTGTGTGTGTGTCGTTGACAGATAAAGAGTTAGTAGAAATAATTAAAAGGTTAAAGCTAAAAATAAGCTGATCGGCTTAAATGTAATTAGTGATATTATTATCAGCTTGAAGCCCACATACTGTACATGTCTGCCTTCCTTTCTGAGACTGGTTTCAGTTTCTCCAATGTATGAAACATAAAGATATCATTTAAAGAGCAAGTTCTGAGCAATGAACGGACAACACTTTCCTTTTATTGTTATATACAGTAGACTGTGCAGGCTTGTAGGTGCATTACCATTCTTTCACATAGTGGGTGTATACATGGTAAACTATCACGTTGATTGGCTCTGTTGAATGACGCGTATAACCCCTCCCACCTAGAGTTTTTAGTCCTGAATGAGTAAAAAAAAAAAAAAAAAAGGCATAAATGCTGTGACTTAATGTGACACATAAATGCTCATAACGTCCCACTAATGGGACAATTTATGGTGCAGTTCTCATAGTGTACACACCATTTTCAGAGTATGCTTTGAGTAAGCCATGATGAGTCTATCTAGTCTAGCCATCTACTGTCTATCTATTGAAGATTGTGCCAGCTTCTAGTGTATGTGCATTACGGTCATTTCTGTGCCTTCCTGTATACACAGTAAACTGTTGTGTTGATTGGATCTGTTGATAACCATGCTCACCTCGAGGAAAAAAAGGGCTGAATGAGTAAAAAAAAAGAAGAAGAACGCGCATAATGTCACTTCTATTCAACAGTTTTAATTCATGGTGCAGATTTAACTTCAGGCAAATACCATAGGACTGAACATTAAATTCTGTTCAGCCAGTTTTGCATGATGACAGACATACAGATAGATAGATAGATAGATAGATAGATAGATAGATAGATAGATAGATAGATAGATAGATAGATAGACAGACAGGCAGAACTTTGGTTTCTAAGCTCCAGCGCATGAAACGTAAAGATATCATTGAAAGAACAAGTTCTGACCAACGTCTTCTCAAAGCAATAGGATTGATTCACAAAGCAATACTTCTAAAAAAAAAAAAGTGTGTGAACATAATCTGTCTTTTCCACCCCGTTAATAGTAATAGATAAGAGAAGTGTCCATCATTTCATATTTATATTGCAGGGAAAACTGACACAAATGAACTGGAGAGAAGTGTTTTTTTCTACACATTAAATAAAATTTTTTTATTTATTTATTTATTTATTTTTTACTAATTTAGCATAATAAAAAACACATTAAAAGTATACACTCTTAATCACTCATTCTCCTTACCGCTTATCCTGTACATAGGCCTTGAGCCCCCATCTTGGACGGGTTGCCAGTTTGGCGCAGGGCAGACAAGCACACTCGCACACCACCAGGAATTTGGAAATGCCAATTAGCCTCCTCTGCATGGTGAGAACTCCACGCACACAAAACCGAGTCAGGAATCGAACCATTGGACCTGGAGGTGTGAGGCCACAATGAACCACTTTATTAAAGGTCAAAGAAGCAACTTTATTCATTCATTCATTCATTTTCTATACCGCTTTATCCTATATTTAGGGTCGCGGGGACCTGAAGCCTATCGCAGGAGACTCTGGGCACGAGGCAGGGTACACCCTGGACAGTGTGCCAATCCATCGCAGAGCACACACACACACACACACACACACACACACACACACACACACACACACACACACACACATTCACACACTATGATCAATTTGGGAACACCAATTAGCCTACTCTGCATGTCTTTGGACTGTGGGAGGAAACCGGAGTACCCGGAGGAAACCCACCAAGCACAGGGAGACCATGCAAACTCCATGCACACAGAGACGGGAATCGAGCCTGGCCACCACTACACCACCGTGCCGCCACAAGCAACTTTAAGCCTTTCTGAAATGTTCGATTGAAATAAAAAAAGTATGTGTATCAGGGTTTGACATTGGCACCCGCCCACCCGCCAAATGCGGGTAAAATTCGGCTTTTGCGGGTAATTTATTCTTTGGTATGACAATATATTTTTGTTATAGTTTTCTCTAAAGGCATCTGATATAATAAACGCATTGCAACGTAATATTACGCGCATAAAACGCGCATGAATGTAATGAGGACATGTAGAGGCCTCTCTACACATGCATTGCACACACGGGTCGTTTATGAACGATTCGTTCTTTTTGAACGACTCTTTAACATGACTCAGATGAACGAGTATCTCGGAGAGTGATTCATTCATTTTCTACTGGGCGCGGATGCACATATCATCGCAAAACCTCGAGTCGTTCGTTCTTTTGTCACGTGACTCCCATAGACTCCCATATTGTGGTGCAATAGATTCAAAAGAACGAACGACTGGAAGATATGATGATGAGTTACTCATTCTGTTTATTATAATATGTCCTTAGTTGCATTGTAATATTTTCATAACTGGGACTATAGCCAAAATTTGTGCATGTAGATGTATTGGGGGTATTTTTTAATGAAAACGCAACATTTTAATTTATTTCTGATCAAATAAACAAAATGACTCAAAAAAAGAATATTCAAAGAACCGAGTCACTAAAATGATTCGAACTTCCCATCACTAAGTCTCAGACACACACACACACACACTTTTACTTCCTGTTTGGTGTGTGTACAGTATTATTTCCTTAAAGGGCTATTGCTTCTCAACAGGATGAGAATGTTTGCCCCTTTCGCAGGTTATTTACTAATTATATAAAAACGGAATCACTATTAAAATCTATTTAGATTTCATGTTGAATGATAGAAAATTCATCAATTGATTGAATTACCTCACACTATAAAGAGTCAACACTACAAGATAGACCAGAGTCCATTGTCCTAACTCAGAATTCTGATATAATAATACATAATGAATAATAATACCTGGTAATAGTACACAACACACTAAAATGATAAATGTTCTGAGTTGCTGGATTTTTAATATCAGAATGAGGTCAGTTGTACTGAATCTGTTATTTTTCAATTTCATGTGGTAAGAGGCTTGAATTTAAGTTCAATAAGCAGAATATGGCGGCGCGGTGGTGTAGTGGTTAGCACTGTCGCCTTGCACCTCCAGGGTCTGGGTTCGATTCCCGTCTCTGTGTGCATGGAGTTTGCATGTTCTCCCCGTGCTTGGTGGGTTTCCTCCGGGTTCTCCGGTTTCCTCCCACAGTCCAAAGATATGCAGGTTAGCCATAAATTGGCCATAGTGTGTGATTGGGTGTGTGAGTGTGTGTATGTGTGTGTGCCCTGCGATGGATTGGCACCCTGTCCAGGGTGTACCCCGCCTAGTGCCCGAAGTCTCCTGGGATAGGCTCCAGGTCCCCCGCGACCCTGAACACAGGATTAAGCGGTATAGAAGATGAATGAATGAATGAATGAATAAGCAGAATATACTGTTCATGTTTGCATGTTTTTATATTGGGATCTTAACAGCACTGAATACTTGACTACTACTATAGTGATACAGTGTATGCTGTCATTTCAAGTAAATCTAGATATAACAAACATTAACGTATCATGGTGAAGAAAAAACTGCGATTTTCTGGTAACAAAATTGTGGCGAGTAAAAAGGCTGAATGGCGAGTGACTCCGGAAATCCACTAGCCACATCGGCCAGTAAGCAAAACAGTTAATGTCAAACCCTGGTGTGTATGTCCAGTTATAAACAATTTAAAAAGTACAAATGTATAAATGAAGTGATACTGTAGAAGAAGGTGTGAATCACATTTTCTTTTGAATCATGTAGACAGCCATGTAGACATGTAGACATTGCTTATCTGGGTAGATGGCTCACATGGACATGGGAACAGGAGGCACCATGGGTACAAAGATGGCACATCAGTGGAGTAAACAAAGGCGTTTAAAATGATGCTTTCCCCCCATATTTCATGAGATTAATAACATTAGAAGGTACTGTACTGTACTGTATGTGTGTGGTGCACTTTCTCCTAAAGAATGCTTTAATGCTGTCTCGTTTTATTTGCTGTGAAAAAAGAGAGATGGCCTTTCCCCCCCCCCCACAAAGCCTTTATTTCTGGCATACTTAATGCTAAGCAGAATGACATAAGGCTACGTTAATGAAACCCATTTGTGGGGAGCAATGAGGCCACAAATCTTATGTGCTATGACAGAAGAATAGTGCTTTATGTTCATACTGGGGCAATGTTACTGTACAAATCAGTTTGTTCTTTAATGTGTGATTTTTGAATGCACTATCTACATGCTGTATATTAACTAACTTGCTTATTTAATGTGGAGCTCTGAGTGATATATATGTTTTTCACATTAACTTTTTTTAAATTCTGCTTCCTTTTATATATCGTACTTGTTTTTAAAGTAATTTCCAGTGTTCATTGGATGACCTGGCTTACCTTTAGCTTGATAGTTTTCATATTGCACAAAGCTTTCTTTAGCTCTGCTTCTTTTCGTGCAACTCCACAGAAAAGTCAACTGAGGACAATCATCACACTGCCAGCATGAGACGCTGTGCCATCTCTCATCCAATAAACGAACTACATCTGCTTTTCCTTTTACAGAGGGTGTTTTTGCTCTACCCACCCCCATTAACCCCCATCTCCCCCTCCACCCACCCAACTGCATACGGGTTTATGTTATGGTTACGCTGCTCATGTTCACTTTGTGTGGAGCTTTAGCAATTTAAAATAATGGAGTAGAGCTGACTCGATTCCCACCACCACACCACAACCTGTGAACGATTATCACCTTGTAAGCAAATGAGAAATAAAAGTCACGTTGAATATATTTAGGACACTACTGTATATACTGTACCTATTTAGGTTTTTCACTGATGTAAAAAAAAAAGAAAAAAGAAAAAAAAAAGTTTCCTGGAAGGATGACGTCACCAAGATAATCAGTGAATGTTAGTGTTAACTTCACAACACTTCTCTACTAATTAAGATGATCTTGAAATGTTTAATGTGTTATCATTTCTCTAGTAACATGTGGGTCGTTGCTGATACAGTGAGGTTTTCAGTGAGGGTGTTTATTTGACACTTTTTTAGAAGACGTCTCTAGTGTCAGCATTTTGCAGTGGTCAGGTTGCTCTGTTTTCCAACTCAGAGAGCTTTGTGATTTCGTAGTTTATAAGTTTTGCCTTATTAACTTTATGAGAGAAAGAGGCAATGTCTTTTTATAACTGCGTGATAACCAAAACAGAATTTCCATTTGTTGGATGTTCCACAACATTACACCAAACCATAAACAGGTCAAATGTATAAAGTGTTCTCTTTAATAATTAAATAAATACACTTCAGGAAGTGCGGCGTGGTGGTGTAGTGGTTAGCACTGTCGCCTTGCACCTCCAGGGTCTGGGTTCGATTCCCGTCTCTGTGTGCACGGAGTTTGCATGTTCTCCCCGTGTTTGGTGAGTTTCCTCCGGGTTCTCCGGTTTCCTCCCACAGTCCAAAGATATGCAGGTTAGGCTAATTGGCGTTCCTAAATTGCCCGTAGTGTGTGATTGGGTGTGTGAGTGTGTGTATGTGTGTGTGCCCTGCGATGGATTGGCACCCTGTCCAGGGTGTACCCCGCCTAGTGCCCGAAGTCTCCTGGGATAGGCTCCAGGCCCCCCGCGACCCTGAACACAGGATTAAGCGGTATAGAAAATGAATGAATGAAAGGACTTCAGGAAGTGCAGGTATTGGAAAGTTATCCATTTTAAAGCGTGCAGGGTAACTCTTTGCTTTGCTTTGCTTCACTTCACTGTGATGTGTGTTTTCCTATGACAGCATCATACTGTATCATGTTTTATCTCTTTGCTAAAAAGAAAAACACAAAGTAAACCCTTATATTGGATATTGTGATGTGTGTGCACGTTGATGGCAGAATTCTACTATTCATGTTATTGCTTTTGATGGTACGGAACACAGTTAGTTCCATAAGTTTAACAAAATTGTGTAATTATTCATTTAGGAATTTCAGCCATTTTCTTTTTTACATGTTCTCTTCTTTTCACCGGCTCATAAGTAATTGCAGAACTGAAGGACAAAGTTTAATGGCCAGTTGTTGCCTGTTTCTTATTGAAGGAGATAAAAGTTATGGCATTGATTTTAAGTGTGGAATCTATAGGGGTTGGACAATGAAACTGAAACACCTAGTTTTAGACCACAATAATTCATTAGTATGGTGTCGGGCCTCCTTTTGCGGCCAATACAGCATCGATTCGTCTTGGGAATGACAGATACAAGTCCTGCACAGTGACTAGAGAGATTTTGAGCCATTCCTTTTGCAAAATAATGCACTACGTGATGCTGGTGGAGGAAAACGTTTCCGGACTCGCGCCACCAAAACCACCCCAAAGTGTCTCAATAATATTTAGATCTGGTGACTGTGCAGGCCATGGGAGATGTTCAACTTCACTTTCATATTCATCAAACCACTCGGTCACCAGTCTTGCTGTGTGTATTGGTACATTATCATCCTGATACATGGCACCGCCTTCAGGATACAATGTTTGAACCACTGGTTGCAGGTGGTCCTCCAAAATGGTACAGTAGTCCTTGGCAGTGACGCGCCCATCTAGTATTGGGCCTGGGGAATGCCATGATATTGCAGCCCAAACCATCACTGATCCACCCCCATGTTTCACTCAACCGTCATGATCATGCAACCGTCTGGGTGGTACGGTTCTTTGGGGCTTCTCCACACCGTTACTCTCCCGGATGTGGGAAAGACAGTGAAGGTCAGAGAACAATACATGTTTCACATTGTATACAGGCCAAGAGTTTCGCTGCTGGCACCATTGAAACCAAAGTTTGGAATTGGCACGAGTGACCAAAGGTTTGGCTATAGCAGCCAGGCTATGTACTGTACATTGACCCTGTGGAGCTCCCGACGAACAGTTTTGGTGGAAAAAGAAGAGTTGAGGCGCACATTTAATTCTGCAGTGAGTTGGGCAACTGTGATTTTATGTTTTTCGGGATACAATCCAGTTTAGCGCCCGGACATCCCTTTCAGACAGCTTCCTCTTGCGTCCACAATTACTTCTGTTGGATGTGGTTCGTCCTTCTTGGTGGTATTCTGACATTACCCTGGATACCGTGGCTCTTGATACATCACAAAGACTTGCTGTCTCAGTCAAAGATGCGCCAGCGAGACGCGCACCAATAATTTGTCCTCTTTTGAACTCTGATATGTCACCCATAATGTTGTGTGCATTGCAATATTTTAACAAAACTGTGCTATTACTCTGCTAATTAAACCTTCACACTCTGCTCTTACTGGTGGAATGTGCAGTCAATGAAGATTGGCCAGCAGACTGGTCAAATTTAGCCATGAAACCTCCAACACTCCAGTGTTTTAGTTTCATTGTCCAACCCCTGTATATTTCATTGGAACGCTCCATGATCTTCACTTGAAGTGTGTGTGTGTGTGTGTGTGTGTGTGTGTGTGTGTGTGTGTGTGTGTGTGTGTGTGTGTGTGTGTGTGTGTGTGTGTGTGTGTCCTGCGATGAATTGGCACCCTGTCCAGGGTGTACCCTGTTAAAGCAGTGTAGATGAGTGAGTGAATGGAATGTAAATTCCATTTATAATAATCAAAGAATTAAGAGGACTGTAATTTTTTTTAAAATGCGCATAACCTTTTTTAATAGGTTGTTCAGATTGCACATTGGTAGAGTAACTCTTCCTCTATGAAAGTTAGTGCTGTACATACAGTAGTCTCCATCACAAGTGATGCATTTGCGCCATCGTTAACTCCAACTCTCGAATCCTTTTTGAAAACCCCAGTCGTTGCAGTTGATGGTCTCCCACTGCGCTACAGAATATTTGCAGATATGACATCACTGACTAGAACAATGTGCCCAGATGAATGAAGAAGTTTAAAAAAGGGGAAACCAGCATTGATGGTAAACCATGAGGTCTAAGACCGGCAACGGTGACAAGGGGAATACACAAATTACTAATTCGTCTTTATCAAATTTACTTATAGTTTAACAATTTTTGATTTTTTTTCTTATTATTTCTATATTTAATTTAAAAACTGCTGTAAAATACAAGAATAAGTCAGTTTACAAAAAAAAAAAAAAGCTTTACATGTAAATCTACTGTCTAAATACTTCATTTTTTCCCATAACATCATCATTTCTCCACAAGCCCATAGTACATGTAATATATTGTCATCAGTAAAAACACATCAAAGGTAACAAAAGTAATAAATGAAGTACAAGAATGCATAGGTGTAAGCATTTGCGAAATTAACAAAGCATATACAATACAAGTCAGCTTGGCCATATCTAAAATATGGTTTTATGCTTTATCCAATAATATTAGTTATTAGTAGACATTTCTCTGTTATAGTCCTCTTTAAGATGAGTGGCCTGCACGATAGTATAACTCATAGATTAATGAATATATATATGCAATGTACATATATAGATATATGTAGCAGACCTTTATCTGCTGCCTGTGTGTCCCACACAAACCTCATGTAAAGAAATCATTCATTCATTCATTCATTCATCTTCTATACCGCTTAATCCTGTGTTCAGGGTCACGGGGGGCCTGGAGCCTATCCCAGGAGACTTCGGGCACTAGGCAGGGTACACCCTGGACAGCGTGCCAATCCATCGCAGGGCACACACACACACACACACACACACACACACACACACACACACACACACACACACTCATTCACACACTATGGTCAATTTCGGGAACGCCAATTAGCCTAACCTGCATATCTTTGGACTGTGGGAGGAAACCGGAGTACCCGGAGGAAACCCACCAAGCACGGGGAGAACATGCAAACTCCATGCACACAGAGACGGGAATCGAGCCTGGCCGGGGAATCGAACCCGGACCCTGGAGGTGCAAGGCGACAGTGCTTCACTTTAACATATCACTTTAAAATATAGACAAAAAAAGTCAGAGTTCAGCCCGCAGGACAGATTCAAGTCTTTCAGCGATGTACTGCTTTACATTTGAACAAAACACTGTTTATTTACCGTGCTTCAGATTAAGCTTGTATCTGATGCGGCCATTTTCACAGATGATTTGAGAGTTGGGTTCAACAATGGCACAAATGTATCACTTGTGATTGAGACTATGTTGAGTCGTACCTTTGTATAGAAGAAAAGTTAGTCTAACTTTCGCATGAGCAGTTTGCTGCACATTTGTGTTTACAGTTGTATTGCCAAATAAAGTGTGTGCAAACGCATGTGTGATCACTTGAATGCTGATTTATACTTGTTTCCTTTTACTGTATATATACTGTACCCTTTTATATCCTACTGTAGATAATTGATCAAAAAAGATGAGATGCACCAATCGCCTGCATTGTTAAAGTATACGCAATGGAAGAAATCCCTCCAGTGTTTCCCTGTGTGTGTGTGTGTGTGTGTGTGTGTGTGTGTGTGTGTGCTCCTTTTAGGTGTCTTCCCTAGACACAAGCGACATGAGCTGTTAGACTCATTGCTCTCAGCCCCATTGTGCCTCATTTACTCCAGCATAGGACTGGGAGACAGATACATTTGTCCTTGAAGCGATGGAGAGAACTATTAAATGTGGAATACAATAATTTGTGCGGGTTTCTCAGTTTCTGTGGCTAAAAAAACATGCAGGTAAAATGTATATTGTTAGTTTTATATAACGTTATAACAAAGACATTAAACGGATTGATTTTCTAAAGGTTTTATTTGCTTTATTTGTGAATGAAGACTACTTTATTTCAGGAAGAAAATGTGAGGAAAAGATGGAAGAAGTGTGGGGTAAAGTGTTTTTATTAGAATTTTTTTTATTAATATTAAATATAAAAAATTAACAGAAAAAAAAAAAGTCACCATATACTGTACAGTATCCGGATGTAACCTTTACCCACCTTTCTGCTGGGAGACTGCAAAGGTGGCATATGCTTATTGGCTTCTGTCCACACACACACACACACACACACACACACACACACACACACACACACAGAGGAGCGAATTCCTCAGGAGTCTGCTCATAAGCAGCCTCCAGGGGGGAGCGGTCGCCTCCCTCCATCCCTCCTGCCCTGCTTTCCTCCTCCCTGCACTCTCCCCTCTATCAACACACACTGTTTAAAGAGAACATTGGACCACACCACTAGACCAAAAAAAACAAAAAAAAAACCCTCAAACTCCGGGGAATTATGAGGATGAGAAACGAATGCCAGCTCTCAGTCAGCGTTCAGCATTTCCACCTGTCCTTTTCCCAGCTGCAGCCGAGACCTCAGCTGAACCGCTTTGGGGTTTGAGCCATTTCAAGGCATTTTCACCTTCGTTTAAAGGCTCTTACAGGGATATAGAGTTATTTCACAGCCACAGCCAGCAGGCCAAGAAATCCTGGCTTTATATTTGTGAGGCAGCCTGGGCTCCAGCTTGGTATTGTTCCAACTACAAGGCCCCAGCTGGAATCCATAGTCTTAGGAGAAACTCGATAGCCAGACTTGGAGGAAAGAGGAACAAGAAGTGCCAGATCTGCACATATTTTCTCCCTGCTGGCTTTCAATACTATCAAAGTGGGGGCTTAGAAATCCCTTAGCTTTTCTCATGACTGCTCTGCCCACCGATGTCTGGCTTTGATGTCCACAGCTGATCGTATCTCCACATCAGCAGAGAGCCAGAGCGTGGTTCAAAAGGACATGAAGTCTGTGCAGAGGTTACTGGGTTCTTCATGCATACACACTTCGAGTAAAAATGACTTGCATCACTTCCTCGAATTTTGAACTTGAACTGATTTTATTTTCTTGTATGTAGCTAAAATAGCATCACAAGCATGTCAGCTTAACCCATTAGACCTAGTCTACTGTACTGTAAATGCAATATTTTTTCGGTTAAGGCTACTATTAGATGGTCTTGAACATTTACAACTGATTAACCTTAAGTTTTTTTTTTAATGTAAAAGACTTTATTAAATTAATAAAGTGCTAATAAATCTGCCATAGTATTCATTCATTCATTTTCTGTACCGCTTTATCCTTATATACAGGGTCGCGGCGGCCTGGAGCCTATCCCAGGAAACTTAGGGCACAAGGCGGGGTACACCCTGGACAGGGTGCCAATCCATCGCAGGGCACACACACTCACACACTCATTCACACACTACGGGCAATTTAGAATGTCAATTAACCTAGCCTGCATGTCTTTGGACTGTGGGAGGAAACCGGAGTACCCGGAGGAAACCCACCAAGCACGGGGAGAACATGCAAACTCCATGCACACAGAGACGGGAATCGAGCCTGGCCGGGGAATCGAACCCAGACCCTGGAGGTGCAAGGCGACAGCGCTAACCACTACACCACCGCGCCGCCCTACCATAAACAGCTCTGGATAAGTTGTTTGTATAGAAACAATAACATTACAATGTGAGAATTACTATAAACCTGTGATTTACCTTGCAGTTGATGTTATATTCAGAACTGATGGTATAGAAAATGGATTAATGCATTCTGACAGACCCGGACCCTGGCGGTGCAAGGCGACAGTGCTAACCACTACACCACCGTGTCGCCTGCCATAGTATTACGCTCCATTATTAAATATTTTGTCTATAGAGAGGTAGCATTCCCAATATGAAAAGTTCTCCATCTAGTCAGCATTTTAGGACTGAAGAAAGGATTCTTAGCCTCTGCTTTAAGCTCACTGTGTACAGAGAGAAAAATCCATGATCTCAGATAACCCCAGGCTGCTCCTCACAGAGCAACTATTATTCACAACAGCGTCACTTAAAATAGAGGCGACTCAAAAAGTTGCATTTAAAATGTAAAAATGTTCACCTACAACCACATCAATTATGTTAATTTGATTAAAACACAAGACACACACTAGATTATTCTTGGTTTAAGATAATTTATATACATATATGGCTTCATACAGCAGCAACATATTCTGGATGTTGTATTGGAATACAAGCACATGAGGAAAAGGAAATTTAGAGAGCCTGACACTGTACAAACTGTTAGGCTAAAAGACTAAGTCACTTACTGCCAACAATCTCACAGTAAGAAAGACGTGTATCAGTAATGAAATGTCAGCATAATGGTCTCCAAACAATATCAATTTCTCTCGTATATAGATTTATCATTTATACATACATCGATTGCACATTGAGATATAGAATTTTATTGTGAATTTCTGTACATAAGTTAAGAAATGTAACAGTTTGTTTCAAAATAGGTCACATCTTCACTGCTTTGTTTCTTTATGAAAGTGCAACATTGTAATTTAAAGATCATCTTCTATAAAAATTGGTCCAAACCTCAATCTGAATACACAAATTACTAATTCGTCTTTATCAAATTGACTTATAGTTTAACAATTTTCTATTTTTTTTCTTATTATTTCTATATTTAATTTAAAAACTGCTGTAAAATACAAGAATAAGTCAGTTTACAAAAAAAAAAAAAAAAAGCTTTACATGTAAATCTACTGTCTAAATACTTCATTTTTTCCCATAACATCATCATTTCTCCACAAGCCCATAGTACATGTAATATATTGTCATCAGTAAAAACAAATCAAAGGTAACAAAAGTAATAAATGAAGTACAAGAATGCATAGGTGTAAGCATTTGCGAAATTAACAAAGCATATACAATACAAGTCAGCTTGGCCATATCTAAAATATGGTTTTATGCTTTATCCAATAATATTAGTTATTAGTAGACATTTCTCTGTTATAGTCCTCTTTAAGATGAGTGGCCTGCACGATAGTATAACTCATAGATTAATGAATATATATGTAGCAGACCTTTATCTGCTGCCTGTGTGTCCCACACAAACCTCATGTAATCGTATTTCTGTGACACATCAGCTGTTTGACATTTAAGGAGAAGTCACTTTAACATATCACTTTAAAATATAGACAAAAAAAGTCAGAGTTCAGCCCGCAGGACAGATTCAAGTCTTTCAGCGATGTACTGCTTTACATTTGAACAAAACACTGTTTATTTACCGTGCTTCAGATTAAGCTTGTATCTGATGCGGCCTTGTCTTGATTTAATTATTGTCTTCTGGTACTTCGAAAAGACATAAAAAAATTGTGAAATATGTGAATATAACGGACACAAAAACACACACCGAGAGAGAGAGAGAGAGAGATCCTTGTACCACTGGAACTACAGGACTTCACTGTAGTAGGAAATCACTGTGAGCTCTTATATCAATTTAATTATGTTTGTAATGTAGGTCTTATTTCATGTGGTCTTTCTGTTTAAATAATAATAATAAATAATTGATAGAATTTCTCTAAATGCTGATCCTAGTAAGATGACGTACTAGGATATCGTTTCTGATGTGATACTGAGACAGAATAACTGGACAAACAAGTCTGATCCATGGAGGCCCCACCCTGGAACACATGGCACCCGAAGGATCTCCATCTAACGTCTCAGTACATCACTGCACGCAACAAGAGGCCCCATGGAGCCATACACAAGGGGAACTAAAACCTAGGTGGGTTTTAAAAGTTTTGGCTGATCGGGAATTTGAGTAACAGACTCTGATTGTTATTGTTTTAAGCCCTTATTGCTACTGGAAAGCCAGTCTTTGAACAATTCAATCCAATATTTGGATACTGGAAATGCCTTATGTTTACATGCATGAAATATATGGAAAATTATTGATGCCATGATTTATTTTTATATTGAAACTTGGTGTGCAAGTTCAAAGTGCATCAAGGCTGAAAAATGTGTGAGGAACAGGCGGGTGGTCTTAAATGATCAAAGCATTTTACACTACATGTTCGTGTACATCATTCCATATGGAGAGAAAAACTGAATTTCATAGGGAAAAAAAAATTCCCCCAATTACGGCATAATACAAACCTGTTTTTTTTTTTCATTAACAGTTAACCCACTATCAGGTAATTAATTTTTTTGGATGTTCAAAGATTACAATTTAAAAAAAGAAAGTACACTGTTACCTCTGTTGTAAGCAAGTCTCCAGATGTCTCCTGAACTTTCGTACTTACACTCTGGCACCGCAGTTTTTAGGATTATTATTCTACGTCAATACAATTAGTGTCTAGGTAACCTCAAAAAAAAAAAAAAAAAAAGAATAAAAAAAAATAAATAAAATAAATAAAATTTAAAAAAAAAAAAAAAACAATAATAAAAATCCGGAAAATAATGAAACTCACAAATACAAAAATGAGAACAAATTGACATAAGTCTAACTATACTAAAAGACCAGCAACTACTGTACTGTATGTAACTTAATAGGATATTGATTTTCCAAAGGCAAGACATCTCCATTTTCTCAGAAACTGCCCAACTACCATTGATTCTAAAAGAGTTTTGTACAGTGTACAAAGTGAATAGCATGGTAGCCAGACTGAACAAAACACAGTAAAGGCTAATGGGTTTTATGATGGGTGAATGAGGATAGTGAAACAAGTCAGCTCAAAAGGAAGGAGGAAAAGAAATGAAGAATGCAGGCAATGGGTCTAACTGTCAGTATTTGACATGTTTTCTTTTTCTTTTTTTAGAATTCAGTAAATAGAAATATCAGAAAAAAAATCTTGGCATGTACTTGACAGAGCCTGTATTTTGAGAGAGAGAAAATAGAATCTTATAATTTATCTGTGACGTGACTCAATCACGTATCTTCTCCTTCAAGCTAATAAATAAACTAAATACATTTCCCTACACTTAAAGGCAGAGGTCTGTAGCTTTTCCGCTTGCCCACCACGCAGATGGTGATCCGTGAGAACCCATCTGCGCTGTAGTTCTTAACTACATCAGGACTCGTGTATGAGGGACCTTATGAGAAATGTTAAAGGACATGTCCAACAGTTTGTCAAAATTTCTACCAAGCTACTGTATGTTACCTAATCGGAATTTGCAGAGTAAAGCCTGGACACTGGTATACTATTAAATCATAGTATCTTAAAATGGCAGTATATTTCTTATGCAACTGATTAATAGAGCTCCCACTGCTATCAAATACTATATATTAACCCTATAAGCGAGCTTTCATGATAGAAACATCTAAAGAAACTTTGCAAAATGAGTGGACCTGTCCTTTAAGGACCCCCAAGCACTGTTGAAATGCATTATACAAGCTTAATCTAACATCAGCTAAAGCCAATCAATCATGCACAAAAACAACAACATCATTTCAAATCAAAATCTCAAACTTATCTACTACATACTTCTGGCATATATATATTTACCATATATTTACAGGAAATGTGGAAAGGTGTACATAGTCGTGAGTGAGAACGAGCCAACTGAAATGTCAAGTGTCAGATCCAGTTTCTCACAATTTACAAAACAGGTCAAAATCTGCTGCCCTGATTGAGAAATTCTCCATGTAAACGCACTGTACATGACATAATTGCATTACACTTATAAAAAAAATTAAGTAATTAAGTTTGAGGGGGGGGGGGGGGACACAGAGTGTTGTGATAATTCATGTAACATAGTCCAAGTAGACACAGAGTTTTTCTTAAACTTCTTCCAGGTCCTGCCGAGGAAAGGACCTTTTCCAGGAAAACAAAACTAAACATAAAAACTGTACACTAATCTTCAGGATCCAGTTCTTTTTCCCAATAAACTTAGCTTTGAGCTATCTGTAGCATTAAGCACTGCATGTAGACATTAGAAAGCAAAAGGCAGCAGGTTGGACTCTAACAGCATGCTAGACAGGTAGAGAAAAGGTACATATCACCATGCAAAGGCCAATTTAAAGGGCTGGTAAGGACAAAAGGCATGGATTTTAAGAACAGGTGCTTTAATTTAGTACGTCACTCGGTCACAGTGTGAATTAAGTTGAGAATCTGATTGTTCTGATCTTTAGTTGCATAACTGTAAGAGTACTGCAGTTAATATGTCAGTCTTAGTTTTGGACCAGACCATTTTTGCCCTGATTTGACCACTGGTTCTCAAAAGTGAGAAGAAGGCAGCAAAATAAAGCACATCTTATTTGGCTAATGAGCACAGGCACCTGGTTTGGCACTTGGTTTGAAGGCGCATTGCAATGCTGGAGCAGGAACCTCCTCCTTCAGCTCTCTACTGAATTAATGTCCTTGGCAATGTGCAGTCACATCACAGCTATGGCTGAGCAGGGCTAAAGCAGGAGAATGTTCGTGATGACAAGCAAGAGAAGAGAGCACAGCTTAAATGGGTGAGAATTGCCTCTTTGGGCTATTACTTTCCCCTAGTCTGAGGGGCAGAGAAGTTCCACCTGAAAGAAAAAGAAAAAGTAATTAATGCAATGACTGTAAAAACAAAACAAAAACGAAGAACTGAAAATGTAGTTGGTAGTTTGGGTTTTTTCAGTAGTAATCGTTAAAGAGTAACGTGTATATGTTTATGTACCTTTAACCAGACACCCAGCTGTGAGTAGTGGTCTTGACCCCATGTTGTGGGAATCCTGGCTGGCTCGCCATGGAGTCAAAATTAAAGTCCAGCGTGTCTCCGTCCATCAGTGTGTCATGAAGGATGGACTCCATGTCACACTCGAAGCGCTCCACAGGCATGCCATCTAAATCGCTGGGCAGCTTTTCCATGTGCTGCAGGGTGGGTAGGCCTGTTCCAGGGCCATAGCCATTGCCATTGATGTTGCAGAAAGGGAGACCTCCCCCTCCTGCCCCACTACCTCCTGCCATGTGACCTGCTGCCCCGTATTGCATCTGCATAGCTGACTTCACAGATCCAAGACGTGCCCCGTGGCTCATGTTGCTCAAAGGATGTATTTGACGCCCATTCAGAGACACAGAGGTAGGTTGTGCCTGGCCATGTATGCTGTGAGAGTGAGACAGAACATGGCCATGGGAGGCTCCACCCCCAATTAGTTCAGCTCGACCACGACCATAATGAGCCATGTGTCCTCTGCCAGCTGACTGGGAGACCACGGTGTCTACAGAAGGAATCATGTCTGTATGTGGTTCTGAATCAGAAGTCAGAAGCTCCTTAAGCAGCCCTGCTGTGCAGTTAAACTGTGGCATGGGTCCTGAAGAAGCTGGAAATGAGGGCTTGCTTTCTAGAGTCTGCATGGACATAGAGGACAGGTTTCCCATGCTGGCCTGGCCATACAGGCACTTGTGGTAGTCTTGTTGGGGTTGCTGGTTGCTGTAAGGTGCATATCCAGGGCTGCTCTGTAAAAGAGAGGAAGGGGATGAATGGTTTGAGCTTGAACCGGGCCCTCCAGCTGATCCTGGGTTATTTGGCGAAAGCAGGTTGAGATTGTCCAGAAGGTTCTCCATCACATTCTCTGTGCTACCATGGCCCAAGGAGCTGGTCATCTCTGAAAGGCTCGGGAGGGTTGAGGTCATTTTTGCAGTTGAGCCAGGGCCCGAGTATACCATGTGCATGTCAGAGTCAGCCAAGTCATCCTGCTCAGGCATGAAGGGTGAAAGACGGCCGCTGACCGTGCTGGCATTGGAGCTGGTGCGAGGACGAAACGTTGTCCAGGGGTCCAAGTCATCATTGCTGTGTGAGTTGGGGCTGCCGGGCCACTTGCTATACTGGGAGCTTGGGCTTTCAGCACCAGCATCAGGACCACCCTGAAGGGTCAGCTGCATGAAATAAGAGCATTAAATCCATTAATACTAGCAATTATACCAAAAAGAAATTTACTTAATGTGTGTTCATGTAGTAAAAACAATTCCTGGACATACACACTGAAAACTCCTTTGCATACTCCAGAATTCTTTGGATTAGGTGTGCAAAAACCAGTTCTTTCTTAAAAACAATACTTCAGCTTGGTAACCAGATCAGAGATACTCAGTGTAAAGTTAAAATGTGTGAAGGCCTTCATAGTTTAAGCAATACTGGAACATGATCTCACAGAATTTAGGGCATGAATTAATGCTGTCTGAGATGTGAGAAGGTGGGCGAGGACAATTTTTGGCAGCATACCTTTTTCTTGGCGGCTCGCCCTCGACTCTTGGCAAACTTGCCAGTGTTGTCCATGGACGTGGCACGGCGGCGAGGTGACTTGCCGTTCTTACCACCCTCTGGGTTGAGCATCCACCATGAACTTTTCCCCGTCCCCTCATTCTGCACTCGCACAAAGCGACTGTGCAGAGACAGGTTGTGCCGGATCGAGTTCTGAGAAGGAGAAATGAGAGAGAGAGACAGCGAGAGAGAGAGACTGTTATGACCACCGTTGCCCTTCTTCCAGTAAATTCTGCTCTGATTGTATATCACCATAGTGCAAATCCTCACAGCAGCTGTTTTTATTCATCACCTGCTTTTGACCTTTTCTTTCATATGTGGCCTACATTTCCACTGAAAAGTCTTTTTGTCTGTCCACCAATCTTCACAAAGGAGAGGACCTATGCCTTTAATGTAGTTTAAACAAATAATCTTATATGGACAAAGTGAAAATACTTTATAATATACTATCTTACAGTGTAACCTGATGTAAACGCCATCAAGACGATCTGAGTTGTTAATAATCACATCAAAATAATCACAGCAAAATCACAGCAGTGAAGGTATAACAGGAACAAAAAAGGTGCACATTTCATTCAAGCATTTTTAGCTTTGTGGTGACCAGTTCATGTGTGAAAATGATTCCTGTATGCTCCCAGAACCACTCTTTTACTATTTGTGTCCTGAAATACGTCTGCGCCATGAGGGGAGAAAAACTCCATAGATGTGATAACCTGGTCATTCAGTAGATTCAGGTCATCAGCTGACTTCATCTTACTGCTGAATAATGTCGCTGAGTCTAGACCTGACCAGCTGAGGCAACCCCAGACCACAACACTGCTTGCAGAAGCTTGTACAGTGGGCACTATGAATGATGGGTGTGTATCACTACAGCTGTTTACTCTCAATCCTTTGAGTTCTCATCACATCATGTGCTCACCATAGCTATGGTTTTTACTCTTTTTTTTTTTTAACCATGCAACTTCAAGTGTTTAAGTGATCTCCATTCATGACTATTTTTCCGACTGCATTTCTTCCACAAAGTTGACGGTTCAGCGCTATCCTTCCAGGTTTTGATAATGTGTGGAAGGGTTCTTAACCCAGTTCTAGTTACTTTAAATCTCCTTAGCCCAATAATTTGAACCTTCTGAAACGTTGACTTTTTTTGGCCAGACAGTGTATAAAAATAATAAAATCAGGAATTCTGGCAATTTGTTGGCATTTTTGAGGATTTTTAGACCCTATGTGAGATAGAACATGGCCATGGGAGGCTCCGTCCATTACAGTATTCATTCATTCATTCTCTATACCGCTTAATCCTGTGTTCAGGGTCGCGGGGGACCTGGAGCCTATCCCAGGAGACTTCGGGCACTAGGCGGGGTACACCCTGGACAGGGTGCCAATCCATCGCAGGGCACACACACATACACACACCCAATCACACACTACGGGCAATTTAGGAACGCCAATTAGCCTAACCTGCATATCTTTGGACTGGGAGGAAACCAGGGGGACCCGGAGGAAACCCACCAAGCACGGGGAGAACATGCAAACTCCATGCACACAGAGGACGGGAATCGAACCCAGACCCTGGAGGTGCAAGGCGACAGTGCTAACCACTACACCACCGCGCCGCCCCATTACAGTATTTGCTACTTAAATGAACAGCTGCTGTGAAACCCTACTTTAAAAAGGCTTAACCACACATAAAATAATAAGAAATTCTTAGTAACCGATAGAACGAGAGTGGCCTATAGGCATATCTGTTGGTTTACACTCCAATATGAAACTGATGGAGATGCAATAAAGAATGAATGGATCTGCCATTGTGCTGTGGTCAGTCAAATATTAAACACACATTGTTGCCTGGAGATGAAATCGCTTCTATTCTTTTGTCCACTTCACAAATTAAACACAATAGCATTAAGCAAAAAAAAAAAAAAAAAGGTCTTTGTTTAAAATGATTTTGCCTGTTTTATTACACATCAATAGCAGCCTAGCCTATACGCAAAGCAACATTCGACAAGGTTTCGGTGGCAATGCATCAAAACCTATGGAGTGCTTTTAGAGAAAGTATAAAGCTCACAACCACTGGATCTATTTCTCATAATATCTGCTCAGCAGGAACACAGTCACACAGCGCAGGTAGATATTCAAATGTTTGGAGACAGGAATTACTTAAGCTGCCATAGTAATAATATTCACCATTAGAGTTATTTCTCTGAAGTTAAACAAAAACGGGGCATTTTTCAGCCACTGGCCTAATGGGCCGGGTGTGTGTGTTACTCCAAGCTGTTAATGGATGAGGCACGATGTGATGGCAGTGCTGTTTGTGGACTAAAAAGCTTTGTGTTCATGAAGAAATCTTGTAACCAAGTGCTGAGTGTGCGTGTGTGTTTCTTTTTCAAACAGCGTGTGCTGTGTATAAAACAAACACCTCGTGAAATTTCTGTTTATATTTTTGAAATATGGCCATCAGAACTGCATCACTGAAGAACAAAAATAGTGGGGGGAAGAGGAAGAGGGTTGGGTGAGAGAGAGAGAGAGAGAGAGAGAGAGAGAGAGAGGTGTGTGTATATGGTGCGTTTTTGTGTGTTGTTCAGCTTGTTTTAAAGTTTTGAGTAAAACATAATGAAAGAAGGGTGTTCAAGTCAAACCAGGATTGATCACTTTTTGCCAACTTGCAGAATTGGCGAATCTGTCTGTGGGACCTGTATACATCATCATCCATGATCACCACTTGCACATTGCAGGAACTCGAGACTTATTTCCACATCCAACCATACAGTCCTGACTGCACTCCAAGCCATTTCCACATGTTTGGGCCATTTAAGGAGTTCCTGGGAGGCCAGTGTTTCACAGAAAGGCAGTTGGATCATGGCTGAGGGATACTGAGAAAACTTTGTACTGAGCAATGGTTTAAAATAGGCATGCTCATATTAACCGTTTAACCGTTAACCGAAAGAATGAATTTTGACCGACTATTACAATCAGTTAAACGGTTTAAAAATGTTATATATATATAATATATATATATTTTTTTAATTAAGTGTGCCTAGGCGCACTTATTACTCTTCCCCCAGAAATGCCCCCGAAATCCATTTATTATTCTTCCGCCTAAAACTTTGAACCGTTTCTCTCCCCGCAGCTTTGAGACGACCCTCACGTATGTTACACCGTTTCGTGCGGCTCGATCGGGAATGGTGTGTGCTATCTGGTTCCTCTCAAGGTTTCTTCCTAATGCCATCTCAGGGAGTTTTTCCTTGCCACCGTCGCCGTCACCCTTGGCTTGCTCATCAGAGAAATTTAATTCATTCGTCTCATTATTATTATCTGCACATTTTTCTCACACATACACACTTCCAATTATTTTCTTTTCTATAATATTATTATTATTATTATTTATTTATTTATTTAATTAATTAATTTTTTTTGTTTTGTTTTGTTTTGTTAAATTTCTTTAATTTTTGTGAAGCTGCTTTGAGACAATGACCATTGTTAAAAGCGCTATATAAATAAAATTGAACTGAATTGAATTTAATCACTTTTGGTGGGGATTTTTTTTTTTTATAAAAACTAGACAGTTTGTGGTTTGAGGCAGGCCTGCTATTTTTTTTAACCGAAAAAAAACTTAGTAGCCAATGTATGAAAAAATCTGCCTACCTGAGGCTAGCTTCAAAGGTATTGCAGCTTGTTTTCGTAATTTGTTATTTAAGTTAAAAATATTTAGTGCAGGCCTATTTATTTTATTCTTTTTATTTATAGTACTTCGTTTTTCTCTGTTGTCGGAAACACTGCAGGTGCGTGAAAATTTGACGATGTGTGAATCCAGATTCTGTTCTTGATATGTTCTGTGTGCTGTTG
This sequence comes from Channallabes apus, assembly GCA_030522415.1. Classification (NCBI taxonomy): domain Eukaryota; kingdom Metazoa; phylum Chordata; class Actinopteri; order Siluriformes; family Clariidae; genus Channallabes; species Channallabes apus. Next base: position 25,373,347 of record CM060126.1, read on the forward strand.
TTCGCACATGTTAAAATAAAAACTGAAAAAAATAAATTTTTTGTATATTTAATTCAGACACTACTCAATTCTATTTTCATTTAATTCTAATCGGATCTGTTAGTGGTTAATGTTCGGATAACGAACGGCGGTTGGGAAAATTAATCGAATTGAGCATCGCTAGTTTAAAACACAACACAGTTAGTATGTTAGCTAGCTTGCTAGCAATCCTGGCTACTGTTGTGTATAATATAATAACTAGCTTAGGTGTTCGCTCTATTACTAGCACCGATTTGATACTTAGCCTAGCTTAAGCAAGTACGGCTAGCTGCAAAAGTAAAAAGAGCGCTTCCGGAGAGATTCAATTATCCAAGGAAACTACTTAGCCGCCAATATTAACACGGTGCTGCATGTGGCTAATTTTGCTAAATACTAGCATGACCATCCTGTTAAGCAGCACTTGTATTTCTTATTGTTTACCACTGAGAAGTGTGTAAGACACTACAAATTAGACACTATTTTTTTGGGGGGGGTTGTACGTTTGTGTGTTTAAAGGGAGACGTGATTTGGATTTTGAGCCAGACGTTAGAGCGTCCTGTGACTGTCGTATATCAGCACGGCTGCAGGAAGCCGGCTGGCCACGACACTCCAAAGTCTATCCAAATCTAACACACACACACACACACACACACACACACACACACACACACACACACACACACACACACACACACATTACCCAACACCTTCTGAGCCATAACTATAAACAACACACAACAGTTTTAATGAGCAACACAACAGTTTCCAGTTTGGTTTTGTTTGAGTAATCACAACCCAGACATTAAAAAATGCTGTGCTTTTACTGTAAACTCATCAACTAAACACACATTCACAACTACATCACCGTTATCTAAAACTACACTGCTGCTGAATGATCATGTGATTACTGTCGTGATTACCTCAGAGTTGGACGTGGACTTTCTCAGAGTTTGTGTACGGCCTGTTGTTGAGGAGAAGGAGACAGGGGGAAATACCAAGGCAGAACTCTGTGTGCTGTGTGAGAAGGGTCTGGCAAACGAGTGTGTCTACAGTGTGGTCATACTCAGAGAAGCCCAGTTTCCTGCTTTGGGTTGTGCGTGTGTGTGTGTGTGTGAGTGAGTAGGCTCTTTTTAACTCAGCATGAACTAATGGAACACCGGTTCCTCACCCTGCCATTACCCAAGTGTGTGTGTATATATATACACACACACACACACACACACACACACACACACACACACACACACATATATATACACACACACACACACATATATACATACACATATACATACACATGTGTGTGTATATATATATATTACACACACATCTACGTATACACACATATACATATACATCTATATATACATATATATATATATATATATATATATATATATATATATATATATATATATATATATATATATATATATCTATATATATATCTATCTCTATATCTATATATATCTATCTATCTATCTATCTATCTATCTATCTATCTATCTATCTATCTATCTATATATATATATATATATATATATATATATATATACACACACATATACATATACATCTATATATACATATATATATATATATATATATACACACACACACACACACACACATCTATCTATATCTATATATATATATATATATATATATATATATATATATACACACACACACACACACACACACACACACACGTGTGTGTTTCTGTCCATGTTGTATTATCCTATATATAACCTACCAGTCAAGTTTCGACACAAGTGGGGATTTATTTTATACATTCTAGACCAATACTGTTTTATTTTTTTTTTAACTATGAAATACCATATAGAATTAGGTAATGAACCAACAACAACTGTAAGTTGTTATTTTTGGACACAAAGGTCAGCTGTTCTGAAATAGTTCTTGTAAGAACAGTACTGTCAAGTGCATTTGGCAAAACCCATCATGCAAAGCATCATGATGAAACTGGCTCATGAAGACCTTCCCAGGAAAGCAAGACCAATAATTACCTCTGCTGCAGAGGAGACGTTCATTTAGAGATAAAAATAAAATCACTAATTAACAGCGCCTCAGATTAGGGCCGTCACGAGCTCATCTCAACATCAACTGTTCAAAGGAGATCATCGCATATTTGGGCTCCGGCATTGGTTTACAATGTAGAAAGAAATAAAAATCAGGAAAAACAAAGACTATGGAAACTTGTCCAAACTGGTAGCAAATTATAACAAAAAAATTATGTGTATTATAATAATAAAAATATTAATAATAACAACAACAATGCTACACAGTATCTTCTAAGAAGGTTATCTTATTTGACTGATGATGTCATTGAGTATAGTCCCCTCTTCCTGTCTGGACACCAAGTTATGTATTAGCAGTAACACAAGACATGCATTCCAGCTAATCACTGTGACCAAAGTTCAAACACAATCACGGCTAGGCCGCTGGGGTGCAATCTCTTAGGAAGTGAAGAACGTGGGACTCTTCTTTGTCCCGATCCGCATTCCTGAGCAAGGTTACCAAACCACATGGTTTGTGTGCTGTGGAGACACTCTAATCTCAGCTTTGCAACAGTCCCACCATTCCACGAATACCATAACAATACAGCGACACGACTCGAACGGAGCGGTCTGAACAGAATGTTATTGGTGACTTATAGCACAATGGCACATATTCAACAAAGTGGTGGGGAAGCAAGAACAGACTTGAGCGCCGGAGAAGCGCCGTATAAGCTGTTCCACATCAAAATAAAACTAACAAATGGATAAAAGGCTGATGTATCAGTTGTACAAAGTTAAAGCAGGTTTATTTGCACCTACAGAATAAAATCTAACTTTCTTACCTACAGTGTGTATGATGGGAAAGATATTCTTATTTATTTAACACTTAGACACCGTTGTTATGGTGCCATAAAACACTATTAATACCGGATTACAGTACACTCGGTTCTGCAGAGTTTTGAGCTGGCTGTACATGTCAGAGCTGCTGCGTATGAAAGCCAGGGGTCAATGGTAACAGCCAAACACCAGGAAGTGACCACATGAAAGAGGACTGTCACAGGAAGCCAGCCTCAGTTCCTGTCTTTCAGGAAACAGTGGTTTTCAGGTCAGTGTGTAGATGTGTGTGTGTGTGTGTGTGAGTAAAAAGGACTTGGAATGCCAGCCCACAGCAATCAACGCCAAGTCCTGTCCTGGCGATTCGGGTCGGGGAGGCGGCGGTTGTGTGTGTGTGTGTGTGTGTGGGGGGGGGGGGTCTGCTGTGCTCCCACCCCATCAGCCTTCTGTTTTGGCTCGGGTGCCAGCAGCACTTACACTTGCAGGCAAGAGAGAACACACAATGGCCTGGAGTCCATCACAAGTCCTCACGAAAAGCCAAGCTACAAAAGTCCAATCCAGAACAGTTCATTCTGCTGCCGTTCCTTTCATATGCAGAGAAAAAAAACATAACACGTTGTTCTGTATAAGAGGCAGAGTCCAGTCCAGCATGCGGTTTTGAAATGCTAAATGGAAACCAGAATGCTTCTCTTCTGTTACGTAAAATTTCAGAGTGAAACAGAAATCTGGATGGTTGAGGGTGTAGAATAGGGAGATGTACAGTAATATGACCCGATATTATTGGTGAATGTTATTATTTGCTGCATTTTTCTATAATGCCTGATGAGATAATATTAACAACAACAACAATAATAATAAAGTTTTCAAAGGACATTTTGGTTTGATCCTGGCAGATGTTAGATGTTACCATAAATATTTGTACCAAGTGTCTGTCTAAATCACGGGTGAAAAAAAAGTAAAAAAAAAAAAAAAAAAAAAAGAATTCCCCAAAATATGGAGGACATGGCCCCTGACATTTAATATGATAATATTCATTCATTCATTTTCTATACCGCTTAATCCTGTGTTCAGGGTCACGGGGGACCTGGAGCCTATCCCAGGAGACTTCGGGCACTAGGCGGGGTACACCCTGGACAGGGTGCCAATCCATCGCACGGCACACACACATACACACACTCACACACCCAATCACACACTACGGGCAATTTAGGAACGCCAATTAGCCTAACCTGCATATCTTTGGACTGTGGGAGGAAACCGGAGTACCCGGAGGAAACCCACCAAGCACGGGGAGAACATGCAAACTCCATGCACACAGAGACGGGAATCGAGCCTGGCCGGGGAATCGAACCCAGACCCTGGAGGTGCAAGGCGACAGTGCTAACCACTACACCACCGCGCCGCTTAATATGATAATAGACAGACAATTACATAAGCATTTAAAAACTTTTGCCTACTACATCCAGCCTTTATTGGTCCCTTAGTTTTTCTGCAGCACTACAGCTCTGTCCTTTACTCAGCATGCATCTCACGGCTTGGGTTAGTAGCCTGAATTCAAACAATTCAGCCAGCAATGTGTAACACGCAACCAACATTTTACGGTTCACTTTATGCAAAACACTTCAGTCAAATCACTTTCTCACTGCAACTGACCTTAAAGTGAAATAAGACAGGACTAGGACAGAGAATCGTCTCCGCTTAGACAATGTGTGACGAGACGTCTCAGACAAGACGTCTGTGAGCCCGTGTGTGAGGAAGAGGAGAATCAGCCCTTTCAGCATGGTCAGCCACATGAGCAGGACTTCAGGCAAAGTGACTTGTCTCCCGCATGTGTTTTAGTGCTTTCCCTCCCTTTTTGGCACCTGTTGTACAATTTGTGAGTAGCGAGCGAGAACAAACTAAAAAAAAAAAAAAATTATTGAATGAGTATGCTACTGTATAGCCTCTCGCAGCCTAATGTAGTGCTCCCACATTCATTACAGCCAATCAGGGGCGCCTGTGAGCTCACGTATGCGGAAGGAGGGGATAGCGCTGTCCTCCGAGTGTGTTACGCCGCCACCAACGGCACGTGAGCGAGCATTTAACTGTTTAATTATAATTATGTAGGTTTTGTAGTAAGTTTTGTTGCTGAATAAATCATTATAAATATATATTGTAAATTAATAAATAAATAAAGGACATATTACAATAAATAAAAGACAAAGAAATATTGCATGACATCTGTGGTGTAATTGTGAGGCATGCATACTGTACATTGCTTTATTGTGCGTGCAAGAGTGTGAGAGTGCGCTAGTGTGTGTGCATGAGTAGCTGGAGGTCAGGGGACTGGGACGGTCCATGCCAAGGACATAGTGTGCAGTTATCCTCTTTCTCTCTCTCTTACTTTCTTTCAGTCCAAGGAGGCTGAAAGGCCATACTGTTCTCTCTGTCACTCGGTCTCTCACTTTCTGTTTCTTCGGGGTCTAAAGAAGTCTGCAGACTAGACTTGGCCAATGAATTGCTCACTTCTTCAAAAGATCTCAAACAGCACATCGGCCTCTTTGGAGGAAGAAGAAGAAGAAGAAGAAGAAGAAGGGAAAAAAAAAAAAAAAAAAAACCTTCCCGGAGAGAATATGAAATGAAGAGGAGCAGGAGCTGGTTTGAGTCAGCAGCCAAGGCCACATAAGAGCTTCTTTTCTGTGGAGGGACTGAATTAGATTAAGGGGGGTACTGTCTCCGACATGCACTTGATGTTTAGGCGTCGGAGGAGATGGAGAAAAAAAAAAAAAGAAAGCATGCAATTACAGGAGAAGACTTCAAAGTAGGTTTCACGCCCTCGTCGGGGAGGTTACAGTCAAACCGTGAGGTGGTGGTGAGACACGTATTCATGCCTGGCAGAAGTAAAAAAAAATATATATATAAAAAAATCCCCCTAAAACTAGGTTCTTCTGAAGAACTTCAAGGAGACAAAGAGTAAAAGGGACACTGAGGCCGGTTCATACAGTCCATGATGAAGCAGCACCAGGCTTGTGTTAGGTCATGTCTGGTTGGGGAGCCATCTGTTGACAGATCTAGGTGCGTGTCGTGTACTGTATATGTGTGTGTGTGTGTGTGTGTGTGTGTGTGTGTGTGTGTGTGTGTGTGTGTGTGTGGTTAGCAGCAGACTGAGAGACAGCCCAGACCTGTCATTACCCCATCACTAGTGCAGCAGGTTTTTAGCAGTCTAACACCCTAAGTATAGCTTGCAGCACTAACAGGAGGTAAAGTCAGGTAAGAAAACAAAAGATTAAAAAAAAAAAACTAGTATTTACTTTTCTTCTTGACAAGGAAAACACTCTCAAACTCTTACTGTAATTCTGCATTTCGTACATCCCGCTTTGCTGCGACTGATGCGCCGCTGATGTTGCCTGGGCCCTGAATTGGTCTCCGAGCTAACTTCAAAATCTAAAACCTACTCATTATGTTTAATTATATTGCCACCTCGATGGCCTGAGTGACCCCTCATGACTGCTCATGTGACCTGCTTTGACACACGAAACAGCTTGATGACAACACGGCACTTCGCAGCATTATTAGACCTTGACCTTTTCAGGTTCCTTAGAACTGTTCCTGTCTGTTACATCACGATTCCTAAAACAAATATTTGTCATAGTGTTACGCATGGCATCGGCCCTCATTACCACTGATGCCGTGGAAGTCTCGGTTACACAGAACGTTTTCTGACCGTAGAAATGATTAATGATCTATTGCGCTTCTCTATTTCCAAAACTTGCATCCATTGAGCAGAAATGACGTTCAAGTCCTTGCAGAAATGAAAGTTCTTTTTGTGCTGAGAAGCAAGGAAGTTCTTCAGAAACAGAAACGCGCGCTCAGTTTTCTCATCGTGGCTTAGGCATTTAAAGTGTTTCAAATGAGCTTGATGACCAAACTCGGGGAAATAAGCCATGAAAAGTACATCGATAACCCAAAGCTGTGTGCCACTTGTACCACTAATACCAGCAATTTGACATAACCTCGAGTAAACCTTCGGTGAAATTCAGAGGAAACTGGGTGGATATCGTTACTCATGCACAATATAAACCTATAAAGCAAACCTAGAAGATTAATCTGTTACACACTCAGGGGTTGTCCTGTCCTTTTATAACATGCAATACAAGATAATGCTCATGCTATAAGGAAAAAAATCCCAGCCTACAGTCACATCAGGATAATTAACCTACAGAGTCAAATAAATGGAAAAAAAAAAAAAATTTTAAAAATCATTAAGGTTACTGTGGTTTGATGGATTACGTTTAAATCACAAGAAACGACTGCACATATACTATACGTAAGTCGATGGCGTTTCAGTCAGAATTGCATAGTTCCTACTGTACCTCCAGCTTGAATTCAGAACTAATCTCAATAGGGAGTCACTGATCAGGGAAGGAAGGATTTAATAGTCTTTTTAAAGAAGACTAGACTGGAAAGTCCGCTTTAAAATCCCGGGAAAGTTGAGGAAGAGTGATATCTTTAGGTGGCGGTCATACCAACCAAAGGCTCAGAGTGGTGCTAAGAGGGAACATGTAGAGAAGATCGTTTGTGTTTCTCCAGCACTTCCACACACAGGGTTCGAGACACCGAGCAAGACAAGACAAGATCAGGGAAGGAAGTATTTAATGTGTTTGTTTTTTTTTAAGGCTGGACTGGAAAATCTGCTTTTAGAGGCTGGGAAGTTGAGAGAGACCTAAAGTTGGAAGTAATGCAATTTACTGGATTCCAACAGGTGTTAACCAACAAGGAAGAAGAAGAAGAATTATTCATCTTCTAGGTTTGCACCTGCCGCAGACCCTGCACGCTTCACCACTTCCTGCCATGAACTTCCTGTTCCGTGTGTCCTCTACAGGTTTGCAGCTGACAGCAAAGTCCTGGGACTTTCATCGAGCAAATGAAAGCATTTTGTTTTAGAAGCGGTTTAGAAGCTCCAGAGTTCAAGACTTCAGAACTAGTAAATAAAAAGTTGAGTTGGGATTCCCGCTGGGCAAAAAATGTTCGTTCTCAACTGCTGGGACTGTGTCCTGTCTCAAGTGTAAGATAAAAATATCAGCCAAATGAAATGTCATCAGCCTGTGCCATCAGATGATTTCTGGTTAGGAGTGGGTGACATGGCTTAGATCGAACATGAAGATGCTACTGTACATGCTCGAATACAGTAACTCATTCAACAGGTTTAATTAGGTCATCGAAAAATTTTATTCTATTTAATTTAGAAAACTTACTATGTTTGTAATATCCAACACCCGTACTGAAATACCATTGGGAGGAGACAATTATGGGAAACTGACCCACTTGAAATGTCCCTGTGTATTTTATAACGCATCAGCTGATCATTAATCAACATGAAATCACTGTCAGGAATGACAAATGGAGCTGTTCGGGATATGACATCAGAGCCGTTAAAGCCTCCGACCACATTCGCTACCACAACACGTCAAATGTTCTAAAAAAAGAAAGAAAAAAAAAAAAACATAAGCGATTCACCCACAAGACTGAAACACACCATAACAAGGAAATTTTGCAATGGAAGAAAAGTCTAATAACCACGAGGAGACAAGAGCAAATCCTGAATCCTCTGCTGATTTCCTGTGTTTACACTTTGATAGGTTCTCTCACCCAATCAGGAGCTGAAGGGACCAGGTGGGGCTGGGATTTTATTCACGCTGGCCTACTTTTGGAAAGTCAATACGAAGAAGTTCTATGAATGTCTGCTTGAAGAAAGGCTGACGGGAAGCTCTCATGCCTCTGGCGTCCGGCTTTATTTACACGGCCCGTCTCTTTATAAACAGCTCCGGCAGAAAAGCGTCACTGCAATGCTGAAATACCTGGCAACCGACAACGCGTTGCCAAGGTATCGCAGCTCAGGAAAAGGAGGCAGGGTCAAGTGAAATCCCTGAACAGTAAGTGGACCTAAATATGCAAAACAGTCGAGAAATTTTCTCGAATTATCTGGAAATTTGAGCAGCTGTGTTTTCAATATCCAAATATCCACAAGACGGATAGAAACGGGGTTTAGTTTTGAAAATGAAATTTAATCTTTTCCTGTTTCTTATAATAATGGATATTCCATGCAGAGTCAGATGCAAGTGCTCATCTGGAGTTTTTTTCTTCCCCTCTCTCACACACACACACCCCAGGACCAGCTGATCAGGCGCTCGTGTTGCCGCTAGTCACAAAAGACTCCTTGAGTCATGCAGTTACGTTCGTTCTGGCTAACTGAATTACGAATAAGGAGAGGCCCGGGTAGACAGAGCGCTCAGTGTGGAGATCCTCAATCCAATTTGCTCTCCTGCTCTTGTTTCCTGGAAAAAGTGCTCGTGTCACTCTCTGACCTCATCCTCGTCAACATGCTGAGAGTTCCACGATAATGAGAAGCTCTCATGCTAGAGAACCATTTTTCACATGTGTGGTTAAATAAATATATATCAAAAAATTTTAAACGGAGAAGGACCCCGTGACTTCCGCTACAATGTTGATGCGGGCACTGTTTCAGTCAAGCATGTTTTTTTTTTTTTATCCCTTTCTTTGCTGAAAAGATTGTCTTTCTGTACAAACATGGAGTAAAATGCGCAGCTTGTTTTGCTGCCTGTGTAATCCGCGCGCCCATCAGTCGTTAATGATAAACGCTTGCCAACGATGATTGCGGGCCAGTGTTTAGTCTGTAACTCTGGTCGTCTCTGCTAAGTGGACTCACGCTATTTTAAAACTAAATTCTCCAAGACAAACACTTTCATATTCCATGTTTTTATGCGAGTAAATGAGTCATTCATTCATCTTCTGAAATGACTTTATTCTGGTCAAGGTTGCGGTGGATCCAAAGCCTATTCCAGGAACCCTGGGTGTAAGGTGTTTGTACACCCTGGATGGTTTGCCAATCTATTGCATGGCAGGCCAGGGCACCGTGCCCACACACACACATACACACAAAAATACACATCAACAATTTGCATAGCCAATCAATCCATTGCGATATTTACTGTATAGGGGAACCTGGAAACACCAGGAGAACATGCAAAACTCTACTCTGGAGCTCAGAATCAGACCAGACAGCACACCACCACCCCATCCATACCCACAAACCTCAAGGCAATACTCCAGCGCTTTTTATCATAACCTCCTCGTTCCTCATGTGTAACATACATTCAATATTTTTTAATTATTGAGAAGATATCTAGTCAAAACTCTCTCATAATGGAAGTCTAATGGCAATTGTCCGGGTATCTTTAGAGGACTTTTACTTCAGGCAGAATGCCGAAAGGGTTTATGAATGAAACCAGCTCTCTATCTCTAATCCAGTGCTTTCAGATTAGAGTTATCGGAGTAACGGCTGTATTTTTGACTTCATGTTATACCATCAAGTTTTCTCAGCATACCAGAACCATGACCGGACTGCCTGCTTTACTTCTGAAATGATGGCCTCCCAGGAACTCCATCAATGGCTCAAACATGTGGAAATGGCTTTGGGCCTGGTCATGATTGTACAGAGGATGTGGCGATAACTCCCAGCCGAGGTCCAGTAATGTGCAAGTGGTGTTCGTGAATGATCGCATGTAGAGTTTCCACAGACAGATGCGTCTCTTCTGCAAGTTTTGGACGAGTTATTCAAGCTGGTCTGACTTGAGACTCCCATGTGAAAATAAAAATATTAAATATCCTAGTGTATTTACTGTCTTTTATTATATTCCACTCAAAAGTTTAATACGAGCTGAACAACAGACAGACAAACACACCGGATACACACATCTACATCCTTCTTTAAAATGTTTGCACCTTTCAATGACATTTCACTGTACTCTGCCTTGCAGTCTTCTGTAAATGTCAATCATCAGAATCCCAGTTTGACTTGAACGCCCCTTGTATTTTGAACTTTATTTCGTCTTACACATTTTTTTTGTTTCTTTTAAAGAGGTTTTCTGTTTTTCTTCCAGCAGCCTTGTCTCTTGTAGGAAGTAAGCGCACATACAGTCTAGATAAGAAAGTTATAGATTGGTAGGTTGACAAATCCCTGGGGTATTCCTTTAAATGTTTACTTTAAAAGAGTTTGTTCTGAGAGAGAAGATTCCAAGAAAGTATGCATCTAAAAAATAAAACAAAATTTCTTTTTTTTTTTTTGAAAAATTACACAGCATCTGCAAAAGAGCACTTGTTGAACGCGGAGTTTACGGAATCGTCCAATAATGCAGCTTACCCACTGCAGCGCAACTCATTCTCCGGTTATACATCAGGCCATTTCTATAGTCCTAATTGACTAGCTACAGTAGTGTTATGTGCATTAAGGTACGGATTCCGAACATATATTTCCTATTTAAACCATCCCTCATGGAACATAAATGCTTGTCTGATCCAACTGGATTTTAATGATCACCACATTTCTTGTGTAAAGGAATAAATGAGAATAAATGTCTTTGTATCCGGGATGATAAATGAAGCTGATTATTCATAAAGCACTGAACGCTTCAATCTGAATATATATACACACACACACTACCCGAGTGCTGCGACAGTCGTTTGGTGTGTAGTGTAAATGATTCTGCTCTACGTGGCATATTCGCTCATGCACTCAGTGACTCTTCGAGGGCCCCTCGTTGGCATTCAGGCAGGAATGAACCTGGCTTGGGTGTAGGTTAGGGGGCAAAGAGCAGGAGAGTAAAGCGAAGCAAAGCAGCCGAGATCTGTGCTATTAGCAGACTTCCTCCTCCATTGTATCGGCACAGGAAGTGCTGGCTAGCGCTGATACCGATCCTGCTCAAGTCTCTGCACCCTGTGCAAAAACACTGCAGGCACCGTCCGCTGAGAGAAGCCAAGTGCCACAAGCTACGCGAAGACGACGGGTTCAAGAGCCAATGTTTCCGAATCAAAACGTGCCACTCTGATGGTAGCAAAACAAGAGGAAAAGGAGGAAAAATAGGAAGCCTCTTACGGGGTTTCCTTCGCTGCAGCTACAATGGTTACTAAAACACCTATGTTATGGGGCAGCACTTGGGGTGGGGGGTGGAACACTTCCACAAAATTACTACTCAAGAAAAATGTATCGCCTCTTTCCTCTTGGCGAGGTGCTGCTTTTAAGGTGGACGGTTCTTAAAAGCTGTATCGAAATGTCATCAAGATCAAGTCTGACTGCCGAAAAGAAGCAAGAGATGAAGTTCTTTCAGCCAACTGTATGTGGGTTTGCCTTGAAGGTGACAAGGTAGTGACTAATAAGCTACTGTGACGTCAGCATGAAAGTAGGTGATGAATCAAACCGAGAGTGCTACTGCTACAGAAACTCTCATGCTTTGTCTTTGTAGATTTTCCGTGTCCCTGTAACGACAGGAAATACATCTGTAACCTTTACTGTATGTGGGCAAGCGTTAGTGCGCTAGGACAGCCAGGTCGGGTACTTCACACAGCTTGTGCACAACTGATTCGAGTAGTTATTTCTGTGTCTGTTAATGATGAGGAAGTTTAAAACATACACAGTATATGATAACGATATGAATGATTCAAATTCTCAATGTGCCCGTCAATTGCTTTTTAAGCCAGAAAAAAACAAAACAACTACATGCTAGCTTGAAGCGACGTTGGTGTGCTTCTCGCGAAGCATAAGGAAGACCCAGAGGTCAATTCCCAGCCAATGGAATAAGGAAGGATGCGTACTTGGCAAACTTCTGCCAAGTCAAATGTGCGGATCGCTCTGGCAAACCCTTAAGAAAGAACATCGAACTACATACTAGACTTGCTGGAATGCTTTCCCAGCAGGTAAAATAGCTCCAGGGTCCTTGCATTGATCTGAAGATTGGGTTATTGTCTTTGCATGTCCTCCTCATGTCTAAAACATTCTAGCAGACTGATCGGTGTCTCTTAATTGTTCCTAGGTATGAATGAGGTTTGTGCCCTGCAGAAAACTGGCATTCCATCCAGAGTGTATTCCTGCCATACCCAACATTCCCGAGATGAACGGGCTCTGGAACCACCGTGAACCTGCCTAGACAGCGATAAAGTGGTTCCGAAAGGAAAAAATTAAATGGAAGAGGGTTATTGTTTCCGAGTTTAGAACTGTTGGCAGCAACAAAACCAAAACGACTGTACAAATCATAAAACTCCTGTAAATGTACAGCGATATCTAATTGAGCAATATGGATTTTTAACCTCGTTTGACCCCTAATTCATGCTCACTATCGTACGAGCGTCTATATTGCTGCCGTCCTCTCGCAATTGACCCTATGAATGGACAGAGTCTTGTTTGTGGTGGTCAAGGTGGTAGAAGCGTTATTTCGGAGTGTGTGTGGCTGTGTTGTACTGGCATAAAGGAGCAGTGTAAGAGTGACAAACTAGCTTGTGTCAAGTTTGGTGAGGTGGGGCTTCGGGCACGGGTTCGCTCGCAGTCTGTGCGTTAACTATCGGCAGACTAGGCTACGGTGTTGACTAGTGCCCTTGGGGTTGTCTCAGCCTGGCCACACGAGACCTCCTTTAGGTCCTTTTGGAAATTAAGTGAGGCAAACTGTCACGCAACCTGAAAGATGGGTGACCGAGTAAAAGGTTTCAGAACAAACAAGGTATTAGTCTATCAAGTGAGAGGAGCAGAGAATCTCAGGATGCTATGTACTTTGCTGTTGTTGCGGTAGTGACACGTGTTTTTCCTGGTTGTTGCGACTAGCCTTGCTGATTACATTTCCAGGCTCTGAAATAAATAGGCCATACACAGGAATAGTAGTAGACCTGTTGCTGTTCTACTGGAAGGCAGGTTACATTTACTCGAGCAAAACCACAGTTGCACTACAGCCAAGCCTATTTTTACAGTACCGACAGTCGGCAGCAGCAGTAACGCTTCTTGACAGACGTCTACCGTCGACCACAAAAACACATCGTGCTGCGAACGTCACCAGACAGACACGAGTCAGGCTACACATGCCTTCATTGCATTAGCATGGTTTGCGCTGAACAGGTTATTTGTGCTTTTGGGTAATTGTATTTCATATGCTGCTTGTTAGTCCCAAACCCAAACCAAAGGCCAGACATGTGCATTAAGCTCATTAAGAAGCTTAATGCGCATGTCTGAAGGCGGCAAATCTCGTTACTTTCATAGGTTAAGAATGTCAGACAGAACGGTTTGCTCGGTCAGTGTGCTAAGAGAATATGCGCGCACGTGTACTGATTTCAAACTAAGACTTACCAGTGACACACATCTGCTCTCGCCGCCCCCCCCCCCTCCTCTCCACCTCTGGATTTGGTTATGCAACAGGGAAAAAAAAAAAAAAAAAAAAAAAGGACAAGCAAATGACAGAATCCAGTCACCCTTGGGAAAGTTACACAGACTCTAATAAAATCTTTTAAAAACTCTTACAACAAAGCTCCTAAGGATACTTCTGCAGTAAAACCCTCAAAGATAACCAAGCATTCAGGTACTGGGAGTCTAAACAACAAGACACTGAGCTTTAAATCTTGCACCAGGTGTCAACTTTTAGAGCAGAATACAGACTGAAAACCCACAGCTGACTATAATCCCTCATGGCTTTTAGGCAGTTTAACAGAATAAACCGTGAAAATTCTTCGTCTGTTCCATTAACATTCCTGATGAGCCTTGTGGCGGAGAAGGAAGAGGATGTGGGAAGGAAGGACGAAAGGTCCAGGCGACAGAGGAAGTAGAACAGGAAGATCCCATTCCACTGGCGTCAGAGTCAAAGCTCCGCCCCATGATGCTGACATCATCGCTGCGCTGCTGCTACAGTACATACCCTGCTGTGTGTGTGTGTGTGTGTGTGTTTTTTTTTTAAAGGATTGACTTCCTGTTAGTGGTTCGAACCGATTTGAATTTACAAGACTATCACAAAAGAGGGAGATAAGAGTCATAGTGTAATTATAGCTAATCTAATTGCGTGCTACCTCGAACATATTTGCTGGATAAACAATATACACGTCACCAATGAGCTACAATATTCTGTGATGTTAATTTCTGATAACTGGGATGCACTGGTACAGATAGCGGCATCGTGGATCGGTGCGACACTGCACTCATCTGCTCATACTGTACTCGTCTTGTTCAGTTTAACGTCAAGCAGTAAAAGGATCATTAAACTGATTCGACTGCCACCTCTGTCCGGTCAGTCATGCTTATAGCCTAGTGTAGCGGCACGGCTCTCTGTCTGCATGTGTCTTGCTTGCCAGCCTCTTTCAGAGCGGTATTCTGTAATAAAAGTGAGAGTGAAATACAACTATTAATTACGTCGATGAGGATTCTCAGTCACCCACATAACGGAGTCTGGAAGTTGAGACGCGTTAAATCTGGATTTCTTTTTGTTGGTTTTGAAAAGGAGTCCTGATCAACCTCTTATTAACCTTTGAGAGTTGCATACAGGCGAAGGTGTTAAAGGTGTAAAGTAGGGCTGTACGATATTAGGAAAATATGCGATATGTGATACTGTTGTTGAATACTGCGATAACGATATTTCTTGCGATATAACATTTCCCTAGAGAAATGCATTTTTTATTATTCTTATTATTGCCTATTTTTTTTATTTATTTATTTATATGTAATGATGATACTAAAATAAACAGGTAATAGATATTCGTCTGATGTAATTAAATCTAATTCAGGCTAAAAAGAAACTATATGTCAAGGAAGTTGCAAATATTTAGACTTCAAAACACTATGAATGACTTAAACCCCTCAGCAGATATTCTGACTTCTGGTTTGCTGTTACTATAAACCTGCCAACACAATATGAATTACTTTCAAACATTACGTTTTATTTACGTGTAACCATACACTCATCAATAGTGTCTTAAAACAAGAGCATCTTTTAAACTAAATATTCTCCTTGGCTTGCCTGTTTTTTTTTGTTTG